>SEYY01022689.1:17500-20885 GCA_009176605.1 Armadillidium nasatum | reverse complement strand
TCAGTGTCCATTATAATAGAGAAAGTATAGAGAGAGAGAGAGAAACGCAATAATTCGAAGGGCACAAAAAGACTGGAAAAATTAGTGAGAGTGGAAGTGTAGATGAGACGATGAACACTAGACTCCGCCTTGTCTTGGAGGCCTGTATGAATGGGATCACCCCTGATATGTGAGGCAAAAGTTTCAGCGTAGAGTTCAGCTTTTGAAGAAGGCAAAACGGCAGGTGTGCCGTCAGAAGATACTAGAGGAAAAAAAAAAAGAGGAAGAATCAAAGTTTGAGTTGACATTTTTTGCAAAGTGACAGAAAGTGCGTGATGAAGAGGAACCAGAAAGATCATTGCACTTTCTACGGAGAAAAGAGTTTTTGGTTTTGCGGAGAATATTTTGCACGATTCCGGGATGAAATATAAGTTGAGTGAGTTGATGGAGTTTGAAGACGACGGTAATCCCTGAAGGAAGCATCTCTGCGGCGAATTGCACGAGAACAAGAAGAGTTAAACCAAGGTTTGTTAGAAGGAAAAGAATATGGAATGAACGCCACCATGCCGGAGAGAATCACTTCGGTAATGCGTTCTGCACAATCCGAGGGATCCCCCCTCACGGAAGCAATAATCATTCCTTGGAAATCGAAGTACGACCGCATGTCCAACAAGCTTGCGGCACCGAAATGTAACAAACGTTTCCTCGATATATATATATATATATATATATATATATAGTATATATATATATATATATAATATATAATATATATATATATATATATAATATATAAACCCAAACTTATATACTTATAAAAGGTAATACACATAAAAGATTAATGATATACACACATTAACAAATACCATTTAAACAACCCTTCGTTTACACAAGAATTCACATATACTTACACACATACATCTAAAAAGCTCCGTGAATGCTAACAGTATTTGTACTGTAATAAATTTACAAGTATTCAACTCGTAACTATTTAACGAGGTAAACGTCATAAGATTTATTGCATCATCAACATCATCTTTCGTCAATTCCTAATTTTCTGTATATGTAATCAAAAACATTCCCTACATTACTCTCTCTTACTCTATACAAGTTTACAAAATGTTTGGCACGAATCAATGACAATTTATCCTAAAGGTCATAAAGATTAGGTTAGTTTAGATTAGGTTTGCTTAAAAATAAAGCTTTTAATTTTATATCTTTAATCATGTTAAGTTAGCCTAAAATAAAACTTTTAATCCCATATCTTTTATCAGGTTAGGTTAGATTAGCCAAAAAATAAAGCTTTTAATCCTAAATCTTTTATCAGATTAGGTTAGATTAGCCTAAAAATAAAGTTTTAAATCCTATATCTTTTATCATCCTTATCCTACAGTGGTCTAATTATTAATTTATCAACTGTGTCTTCTCTAGGAGATAAATTTAAGTGACGGAGTTTGAAGAATTTATATGGCTTGTACCGTTGCTTTATTTATGCTTAAGAGTAAGATAAAAAATGTACGTTTTCAGTGTTATCTTCAGGATTTCAATTGCCTGCATTTGCATAAAAGAAAAATTTGATGTTAAACGACCAAATAAACATTCATTGGAAAATCAATTCTCTTTCTTTATAATATAATATATATATATATATATATATATATATATATATATATATATATATATATATATATATATATATATATATATATATATATATATATATATATATATATATATATATATGATATACGAGCGCGTTTTAAAAGGAGAATCGTTACGAAAAGCTTTGATTCTTCTTCAAACTTTATTTGCATAAATCTAATTACAAAACACAATAAATGGAATAATCTTTTATTTATATTTGTTAATCACTAAAAGCACAGTACCCTCCGTACCCTTTTAAATTTCCTTTGTGATATCTATTGTATCTTATACTTCACTATTAATAAAAATATTAATATGTCTTTACAGACATCCTGTGGCAGCTATGCCTTGTGACGAACTGAGTTCTCTCTCCTTCCTGTATTTTGAAGGCAGGTTTTTCACAATAGAGCTTGCCTTCTATTGGCTGATTCAAAATGTCTTTTAACATGGTATCACTATTTCAGCTATGATAATTGTTATCTTATTTCAAGATCCTTAATTAATTAACTAGTGACCTAGAAGCATCAAGGGTTATAACAAGGATTCAGTTTCTATAATAATCCATTTATAAAACAACACGTATTATGATTCAGAAAGAGAATACCGACTGCAATACAGAATCTTTGTTAGCACAGGGTTGTGCCAACTCCGATATATATATATATATATATATATATATATATATATATATATATATATATATATATATATATATATATATATTATATATAATATATATATATATATATATATATATATATATATATAAATATAAATAAAATAATAAATTATAAATATAAATATATATAATATAATATATATATATATATATATATATATATATATATATATATATATATATATATATATATATATATATATATATATAATTATATATATATATATATATATATATATACCATGGGTACAAGAGTGTGTGTCTTGACATAAACCAGTTTTGTGCAGCTATTCAAAGCACTAGTGTCCTATCCTTTATCGTTAATTTCAAGGATGAAACACAAAGATATAAAAAAAATGAAAACTTGAACATTCAAATGAAATGTATCAACGGTCTCCATTTTCCTGAAAAAGTTTTGTGAATAAGGTTTTGTGAATAAGAAATATATCACTGTTAATTAACAATTATAACGACATAGTTTTATGTTATATATATATATATATATATTGATCATTATGAGGTAGTCACTTTATTGAATTTATTTGCGAAGGTTTCGAGTTTTAGGAAATTTAAGTAATTTATAAGATTTTTTAAATATTTTTTTTAAGTATAATTACACTGATGATGGCTTAAACTTTGCCCGAAATGTCTTTTGTTAGAGAAAAAAAAATAGTTACAGTAAATGCATTTCACACACACACTATATATATATATATACTATATAATATATATATATATATATATATATATATATATATATATATATATATATATTTTATTGGTGTGTTTGTATTACATTTTATTAAAACAAATAAATAAATAAAATAAGTTAAATGTGAGTGTCAGAGAGAAGACCTTGAGGCAAGGCAAAAGGCAACTGGGTCCAAAAGTGAGGAGGTTTCATTGTTCAAATTTCTCACAGTTTTGGATGCTATTAAACAAAATACAAAAAAAATTGATTATATATGAAATTGACTTTTTTTTATATTATTTACTATAAAATTTTGTAAATAACTTCAAAATTATTTTTAAAATTTTAATAATTATATTATTTTTTTTTTTTTTTTGTGAACAATTTTTTTT
>SEYY01022689.1:2500-7500 GCA_009176605.1 Armadillidium nasatum | reverse complement strand
GTTCTTATGAATCAACTGCTACTGTTTGGAAAAAGGCTTAAAACGGAGCAAATCGGATTATTACTTCACCGCTCCTGCTTCACTTTTGTCACTAGAACAATTTCAAGGGAATCTGGCATAATCTTCGAGTATATATGTAGTGAAAATTAAAGATTTTCAATCGATCGACAACTCTTTTCATACCAATGATGATTCTGATCCAACCATTTATAAAATTAAATCACGAAGTAACCTTACATAGCCTTTGCAAATCTCTAGGCTTAAAAAGTTCCAAGCATTCAATCCAAGAATTAAAGATATCCCCAACCTTTTTTTCCATCTTGAAATTCTTGCTAAAACAAAGAATTTCTGAATTGGAGAATAGTTCAAGATATCAAATAAGTTACTAAATCTTTAAACAAAACTGTTTTCATCATATAATCCTTTCCTTCTCATTTCTTTGAAGCATTTGATACAGAGCTACTTAAGATCTGGACCGCATAGTTCATTTTCATTTTACCATCCAAAGATAGTAATTTTACGTGAATTTCAAGTTCTATAATTTAGCTTCAAACTATTAACTTATTCTATATATTGACACTGTAAAAACCTTAGGAAATTGATTCGTTATATTTAAATATAGTATTTCGTATTAAATATTCACCACAGAGGTTAAAATTGTAAATGTTTCTTAATTTTTTCATCCATCGGAAAAATAACGCATCTATCAAACTCAAATATTCAACAATTTTATTTTTCTTATTGTTTAATTGATTTTTCAAAACCAGGTATTTCACTGCAAAAAAATTTATCTAACGAATCGTTGGGACAAGTGAAAAAAATGTCACAAAAATTTTGCAGTTATTTTCTTATTAGAAAATAAATTAAGCGAATTTCTTATGCTTAACATGTCTTTTCTCTATTGAAAATTTTACTCTGACATTTTTGAAACTTGTCTCAACGATTCGTTAGGACAATTTTTGCAGTGTAGTGATGCCATTTTTTGAAAATGAATTTTGTTAAGAGAAGGCAATTTTAGAAATTTTTAAAGAACTTCACAAGCCGTTTGGTTTTTTAGATAAAGTGATAAATGTATATTAATTTCTCTGCACATTTCCATTTTGAATCAAGTTGCTACTTATATAATTTAAACCTTTAAAATGGGCAAATTTTCTATTTAAAAAATTGAATACTTCAATTGATGTTGATAATATAGTTCAATTAGGAAACTTGTTACCATTATTATTATTATTATTATTATTATTATTATTGCTTATTAAAGCACCCTATCTATTATGAATATACAAAGAAAATAACTTCAAAATAAGTATTTTTTTTTAGATAATAAATTAACCTTACTGCTACATAAAATCTATAGATATATTGACTATTACAATACTCAGTTAAAAAAATTAACTTTGTATTGTAAAAATTGCAATACTTTCTTTTAAAATAATTTGATTAGGAATTTTCCTCTCTAAATAAATTTTACAAATGAAAATGAAATATAGGGAAAGTAAACTAAAGGTTTGAATTGAATGAGACAGCAGTGAAGCCATATTTATTTAAAGTAAAACAAATATTTTGGCGAAAGTGGATCTTGGAAGAGAATCCCTATCCATTTCATGTATCTGAATATATATTATTATATATATATATATATATATATATATATATAAAATATATATATATATATATATCCTCTGTTGAGTCGAGGTAATATCAGAACTTGGTCATTAAAAGCCGACATTTCCCGATACACGGCGTCTAAAAGTGTGCAGGTCAAAGGAAGTTGGGAAAACAGATAAAGGGAGTGTGTTCCAGACTTTACCAGTATAGTACATTTAAGACAGAGAATAGAGGTTAAATCTGGGGTTAGAGAGCTGGACAGGGAATGGATGATACTGTGTAAAATGGCGTGTCGCACAAGCCCTTCTCAATTGAGGAGGTATGCGACGGAAGAAGTCAAAAGACAGTGTCCATTGTAATAGCGATATTATGGAGACTGACGCAACAATTCGACAAGTTGAAAGAGATTGGAGAAAGTTAATAAGAGCAAAAGAGTTTATAAGTTGAAAAGCCCTAGACTCCACTTTTTCGAGAAGAGCTGTATGTGTGGAACCACCCCAAATATGTGAAGCGTACTCCATACAGGGGCGAATAACACCGCTATAAAGAGAAAGCAACTGAACTGGAGTAAAAAAATCACGAAGGCACCTCGGAACACCCAACCTCTTAGAACTTAGAAGCTTGTTAAGAAAGAGAAGTAATGATTTCCTTCCAAGAAATATCATGAGAGAAAGAAACCGAGAATATTAAGGTAAGATGAAGGTTTGAGTTGTGTTTTATAAAAAGTCATAGTTGTGTGGAAGGTTGTGACGAGTAGAGAGATGGAGAAACTGAGTTTTTGAGGCTTTGAAAACTAAATGTTTTCCCAAGCCCAATTTGAAATACTAGAAAAACTAGAATTAGTTGTTCCAAGACTACAATTCATGCGTCAATTAACTGCTGTTTTCAAACTGAAAGGAAAATTCCTAAAGGTTTGAATTGAATGGGACAATAGTGAAGCTATACTTATTTAAATTAAGACAAATATTTCAAAGGCAGGGTCTTTCAAACTATAAGGAATTATAAAGAGAGGGTCATTAATGAAAAGTAGAAGAATTGTTGGGATAGGACAGAACCCTGAGGAACGCCACTATTAAAAGATTTAAAGAATGAACTGGTCCTGTCTATAACAGCAACTATGGAACGACCAGAAAGAAAACCAAAAGAAGACTACAAAAGAAAAAAGAGGGAAGTTTAGAAATCAAAGCTTTGTGCCAGATTATGTAGAAGACTTTCGATATGTCCAGCGAGACAGAGATTCACCGAAATACCGAAGAGCGGAAGACCAAGAGTCAGAAAGTAGGGAATGAAGATCACCAGTAGAGAGTTTTTTTTACAATCAGAGATAAGATTTAAAGAACTGAAATGTTTCCAAATCTTTAGAAAGGATAGAGGTTAAATGAAATAGGAACGTTAGATGGAGGGTTGAGAGGGGGGTCCCCTTCTTTAACAAAGGCTGAATGAGCGCACGTTTCCCAACAAGAAGGAAAGATTAAAGTAGAAAGACAGACGAAATAGTTTACGAAGGCAGGGTGCAAGCTCAGAAGAACAAGTTGAGAACCACAGGAGGAATACCATCAGGACCATATGCCTTCCTAGTGTTAAGCTCTGAGAGACCGGAAATGAAATCTTTAGAAAAAACTACAATTTTAGGCATGAGTTGGGGGGAGGGTTGAAGAAGTAATAGTTCTGGAATCGTCTAAAGCTCAGTTAAAGGAAAAGGTTTGAGCGAAGAGTTCAGCTTTTGAAGAAAGCAAAATGGTAGTTGACCGTCAAAAGATACTAGAGGAGGAAAAGAGGAAGAAGCAAAGTTAGAGTTGACGTTTTTGGCAAAATGCCAGAAAGAACGTGAAGAAGAGGAACCAGAAAAATTGCATTTCTTACTGAGAAAAGAGTTTTTAGTGTTGCGGAGAATAAATTTTGTACGATTTATGAGTATGTTGCATGAGTTTCTGGAATTTGAAGACTACGGTAATCCCTGAAGGCAGCATTCCTGCGGCGAATAGCACGAGAACAAGAAGAGTTAAACGAAGGTTTTTTAGTTAGTAGAAGGAAAAGAATATGGAATGTATACCTCCATGTCAGAGAGAATCACCTCGGTAATGCGCTCTGCACACTCCGAGAGACCGTCCCATGGATGCAATAATCATTCCATGGGAAATCAAAGAAGTACGACAGCAAGGCCGACCAGTTTACGGCCCAGAAAGGCCACAAACGTTTCCTCGCACTATTATGGGGGTCTTTCTTGCGGAAAACTTGAAAAAAATTGAAGAGGATACAGAGATAATAAGGTGATCGGAGAAGCACAAAGATAGAGTTTGATAGTATAAGGAGAAGGATTAGAAGTTTGAAGAAGACCGCGAATGTAACAGAAATTAAAGAAAAAATAGACCGTGCATCATAGGAAGACGGCTGCAAAGTCCTGGTGCTGCCACACCTATCACCGGAGGTCGCCAACTCTCAAGTGGTGATTTGGAAAGGGTGGATGAGGGGCTTTATAGGAGGCCGCCCCTCATGGCTTTTCCGAAGCTACTTTTGTTGAGGTCGTAATTATTATTATTTTTTTTTAAAAAGTATGTGTCTGTAATTGCATTTTGTGTGAAAGGAGATCCTACTCCGTATAGAAGACAGTGGAGATGAGCGCGAAAGGGTGAATACTATTGAGCACTGGAGTGAGATGGAAGGTACCCTTAACACTCCATACACCTAGTGTGGGGGTGGGCAACCTCATCTCCTTGGGAGCGCTCCTTCCCCCCCATATATATATATATATATATAATATATATATATATATATATATATATATATATATATATATATATATATATATATATATAGATATATATTAAAAACAAAACTGTGGGTATGAATGTTTTATTTAACTCTGATAAATATTTGCTATTAAAGCAAATATCATTAATTAAAAACTGTTGAAAGCTAATTTAGGTCTTCAATGGAGCGAGGAGCGATGACATGAATATAAGACTAGTCCAAATTCTCATCTACAGAAATGGCGAACAACGTTAAAAGCAATTCGCACTAAAATTAATTTTTCCCATACAAAAATAAAAATGTTTATTTTAATAAATTTAATTTTGCTGCAATTTGTAAAGCGCAATAATCTGCTAAGTTGATTTTTAACTTGTATCGAGATATTGTTGCTTCATTTACGATAATCCTATAGAAAAAAGCGTCGACAGTTTTCGACTGATGATTTCACTCAAAAAATGAAATATTTAGTACTACAATTTTTAATTTTCAATTTCTTTATGTAATCATAGAAAACAATTTTCTGTATTGAATAAATAAACATTAAAATTATCCAAAATTATTTCCACAAAACTTATTTTAAAAGATGAATTTCCACAAAAAAAAAAAAAAAAAAAAATATATAACAGTTTACCACCGCTCAC
>SEYY01022688.1:15000-22019 GCA_009176605.1 Armadillidium nasatum | reverse complement strand
ATAATACTGATGCTGAAATTAAAAGAACATATGGAGATAATATCTTTTAAATAAAACTTTTTTTTCTCTATAATAAATAGATGGAAAACAAATCAGAACTATTAAAAATTTTGAACTATTCAACTGATTATGTACAGACTACAAAATTATCTGATTTAATGAAAGAAGTGACTTACAAAGTTATTGAACTTAGAAAAATAAATACAAAATATGGTCCCGCAATATTTGCAATTCTACGTATAGGAGAGGATGAAGTAACTAATGTGTTCCTTCCAAGAAGATATGTTAATCTCTTGAATGATGAGCAAATTAAATTTTTAAATGAAAGTGATATTAAAATGCAATATATTGGTGGAGAGTATCATCAAATTAATTTTTCATAAACTTTTTTTCTCTATAATAAATGAGGAGTTTTCAAAATCTTTCAAAAATTAATGGGGTTAACATTGACAGACTAAAAAAACTCATAGATCAAAAGACTTTTACTGGTAAAGATATTAAAGAATTTAAAGGCATTTTAGATAGATTAATTGGGTACATAAACATGTTAAACATTTTAGAAAACAATAAACCTCGTGTACAGATAAAAATAACATATGATTCTTCTTCGGAAGAAGAAGAAGAAGAAGAAGAAGAAGAAGAAGAAGAAGAAGAAGAAGAAGAAGAAGACACTTTTACTAGTTATAATATTGAAAAAATAAAAGATATTGTAAGTAAATTTAAACCTTACATCCGATTACGATCAGACTAATTATATAAAAAGGAAAATCATTATATTTAAAAATTTTAAATATAATACTCATATCCTTTTTTACTCAATCAACTTCCATTTATTAATCTCACAAATTTCTTCCCACATTTGATTGTACTTATTTAACGTAATTTCTCTTTTATTAGAAACTTTCTGAAAATCTGATATATTACATTTGACACCACATAATTGTAGCAATTTAAATAATTTAAAGTGAACATTTAAAGAATTCTTTCTCTTTGAACATTTTACATCCAGATATTCTTGTTCAAATTCATCATTGAGATTTAATATTTTATCATAATTATTCATTATCTCTTTATTTTTTTTATAATATTTATCAATAACTTTCTCTAAATATATTCTTGATGAATATTTCAATGGTTTATTATAATTATTTTGCGTATATTGCGAATGAGAAGCTTTATAGTTGTAATTATCCCATTTATTTTTTTCTAAATCTTTTAAAAAATTACATGATTTACAATTTTCGTTAGTTTCACGTTTGTGTAAAGAACATATCATTTCCATATTTATTATAGATTTTTTTATTATAACTCAATTTTCAATTTTTTCTTCTTTTACCAAACCGCAATCCCTCCAACACCTTTCTCCAAGTCTTACCCCAACTCTTCTTTAATTTCTTTTAAACGTAAAGGGGTGGGGGCCGCTACGGCCCCCATCTCTACAAATTATGATAAAATTATGGTAAAATATAAAGAGGTTGGGGACCGTAGCGGACCCCAACTCTTCGTTAATTTCTTTTAAAAGACTTGGGTAAGCAAACCCGCAGTGAGCGTGCTCAAGGTTTTCCTGCTCAATGTAATCATCCAGGTTTTTCGGGAAGGGCATGGTACTCGAAGCGATTTTTGAGGGCTGTCAGAAAGTCTCTGTATACTACTTTTAAAAAACATTGATAAGTAGTATGTAAAACCCGGAGCGAGCGAAGCGAGCGAGTATGAGAACATTCCCTCATGATAGCGAGCGCAGCGAGCGAAAATGAGGGGATGTTCTCGTACCCGGGTTTTACATACTACTTGGGTATTTGTATGTTAGAAGAGGGAGAAGAAAAATTACAATTATTATCATTTTTTAATAATTAAATGTCAGAATTTTAAACACATATATTTCTTATAATGAAACATATTAAACTAAAAACTTTAGATATAATAAAGTTAGAAAATTGTTTGTATGGACTTCTTACCCCAAAATATTGAACACAATCTAACTCTTCAAAAACTGCATAAGGATAATCTACATTGAAATGCTTTTCAACTTTTAGATAAATATTTGTTGCAATAAAATATTTGTCCTCGATATCC
The DNA here is from genome assembly GCA_009176605.1 of Armadillidium nasatum. NCBI lineage: Eukaryota > Metazoa > Arthropoda > Malacostraca > Isopoda > Armadillidiidae > Armadillidium > Armadillidium nasatum. Next base: position 19,946 of record SEYY01022688.1, on the reverse strand, counting down.
ACTTAAGATACGTATTTTTAATCCGAGTTTAAAAATAAACAGATTTCATACAATAGTAATCAGTGATGCTGAATAAAAATCATGATCGGAACTCGGAATTTTGGCAGATTGGAATCTGAATCGGTAATTTTTGGGATTTTATTGATTCAAAACCCCATATGAATCTTTTTCTGTTAATTAAGGTTCATTTTTACATGTTAAATGGGAACAATGAATTAAATACAGATAGTGAAAGGCAAAACGAACAAGATTGTAAAGCTTAAAATAGGTTGATAGTTTATGCACTGAAAACTTACATACAATTTGAACAAGTGGAAACATCACATAACTTTTTATTGTTCAAGACGCTTTTTTGATCTATACTTAAAGAATGTTTATTGATTCAATTAATGGTATTTTTTATGGTAACTTTTCTCTATTTCTCAGGATATATATATATATATATATATATATATATATATATATATATATATATATATATATATATATATATATATATATATATATATATATATATATATATATATATATATATATATATATATATATATATATATATATATATATATATATATATATATATATATATATATATATATATATATATATATATATATATATATATATATATATATATATATATATATATATATATATATATATATATACTTAAATTACACAAGGTAAACTCTCCTATTAAAGACAACAATAAAAATATTAAATGGCTACATTGTAATTACTTTTTACCACTTTTAAACCCATCCTATTCCAAGTTTATATTTATCTTCCGAGGTGATAAAAAAAATACTTATTTGCTTGAAAAGGAGAGAGGGATTATTTATTCATTAAATGAAGCGCGACTATCATACCTAGAATTAAATTTTTGTAATATTAAATCTTCAAACTCTAATAACTTTAATTTTATACTGATTTACTTTTAAAAATGTAATATTAGTAATGATAACTGAATTTAGTTGAAGTAACCAGCATTGGATTCGGAGTTGGGTGATCCTATACAGATGTAATCGGAACTATGAAAAGAACTTGAACCAATTACACCCGGGGAAAGGTCAACTTTCAACCGATTTAGAAGCCGGTTATAACTAAACACAACCATATAAAAAAACAATGAAAGAATGTCATGATGAAGATAGTACAGACTATCACAGCTAAACATAGATCATAGAATTACAGACCAAGCTATAAAAATATATATTTCTGTGAATAACTATTAAGAGTAGAAGATGAAGAGAAAAAATTCCATCCAATAATCCGCATTATAATTACAAAACTCAAAGATTAATTACGTAAAACTTTTAAATCTTTATCCAATTATTTTATAGATAAAGAATGAAAATCCTCTTGGCCTTAATTGAAAGGGAAGCCACTCTCTCTTTAATCACATATCTTTTCAAAGGCACTTCTCTTACTTCAAGATATAGATGAGAAAACAAAATTAGGTTCAAAATTATTATTATTATTATTTTTATTATTATTATTATTATTATTATTATTATTATTATTATTATTATTATTATTATTATTATTATTATTATTATTATTATTATTATTATTATTATTATTATTATTATTATTATTATTTTTATTAGTAGTAGCAATTTTACTAATAGTAGTAGTAGGTTAAATTTTGATGTTCAAAAATAATAAACATTAAAAAATTCACTTACACACACACACATATATATATATATATATATATATATATATATATATATATATATATATATATATATATATATATATATATATATATATTCTCATGTGGTCAAAAGCTAGAGGCCTACAAGATTCCTCTAGAATCAGAAAATTACCGAAATCAATGCCAAATTAGAGGCTGACATGCCTCTGTACACGGCTTTTGAAAATCTCAAAAGAAGTTGAAAAAATAGATAAAGGAGTGTGTTCCAGATTTTTACCAATAGCGTACACATATGATTGAACTTAGCGATGAAGATTTGCGTTATAGATTGGGAAGAGAAAGAATGAAACTGTGTAAAAGGAGAGTCGTACTGGACATTCTCAAAGGAGGGAACTTTGACTATAAAGTTCAGAAAAGCATTCTCCGCTGCAATTTCTATAGGGTAGTGAGTTAGTGAATCTAAAGTTTGTTAGATTCTACTGAATGCAAAGAAAATCACCTCGATTATGCTGTCTGCGTACTCCTAGGAATCTCTCCAATTGAAGCAGTTTTCATTTCGTGGAAAGTCAAAGAATTATGACCGGAAGTTCAACTAGTTCGGAGCACCGAAATGTCAAAAAACGTTTTCTCGTCGTAGGTGGAGACTCTTTCCTTGAAATGACTCGACGAGAAAGAGAAGAGGATACAGAGATAAGAGAGTGATTGGAGAAACCCAGAGGAGAAAAGAGTTTAACAGAATAAATGAAAAAGTGAAGGTTTAAAAAGGTTAAAATGTTGAGTTTGTCTCCAAGACGATTAAATATATGAGTATAGTGTACTATTTCAATTGATCAAATTTATTCTAGATGGATGAGTAACTTTTTTCAGAATTTGAGATGGTGATTCACTGAAATATTCCTAAAAGGTTGGAAACGAAAGCAATTCTACTTATAAACTTCCGTACTCGTACAGACTCTCTACAGTATCTTTCCTTAAATTGAGATGTAGCACAAGTCTCTTATTGAAATAAAAGTTATAAAACGAACTGTTCTCCCAAACTCTTAAATGACACAAAACACCTGAGAACACTTCTTGTGCGTCATGAACTTACACAGTCTAGTTCTAAATTTTTTCCAACACTACTCCAGGTTTAACCGCTAAGATCATTCTTATTTTACTGATTAAAGATTAAAACACACTTCCTTCTTTTACTTTCACAACTTTCTGCAATGTAAAAGCGATTCCAAATGTTGTGTTCCAGGTCATGCTGGACTTAACCTGATCGAATATTAGACAGAACTTCTCGTGTTTGATGGATCCATGTGGGTAACTGGCCTTTTCCCACCAAAGATATATATATATATATATATATATATATATATATATATATATATATATATATATATATATATATATATATATATATATATATATATATATATATATATATATATATATATATATATATATATATATATATATATATATATTATATATATATATATATATATATATATATATATATATATATATATATATATATATATATATATATATATATTATATATATATATATATATATATATATATATATATATATATATATATATATATATATATATATATATATATATATATATATATATATATATATATATATATATATATATATATATATATATATATATATATATATATATATATATATATATATGGGGGTCTGCATAAAAGTATCCGACGTTTGACAGGGAAAACAAGGAATGTATATCTAAATGATTTCAATACCTAAACTCCTTCAAAGTGTCAACTTTGTGAATCCAAACACCAAATCCAACGTTCTCAAAGTCGCTGGAAGCAACGCTTAAAAATCTAGAAATCATTTATTGTTCATATTCATCTTGGAGAACAACCCGAAGTCATACGGATCCATATCAGGAGAATATAGAGCTTGGCGAACCAACGGAATGTTATGATTCGTGAGGAAAGTCTGGAATAAATAAGCTGAAGGTTCTAAGCTGGAGCACTGTCATGATGCAGCTGCCAGCTCTTTGTTGCCCATAACCCCTGTCTCTTGAGTCAGACTGCATCACGAAGACGGACGTAGGACTTCTCGGTAAGTACACTGCATTGATTGTCTGGCCTTCCGTTGCGTATTCATGATACACAGCATCACCTTTCACTTAATCTGTTTTGCTTTTTTTTTTTTTTTTTTTTTTTTTTGAATGCTTCTATTGCGACGACTGGTCCTTGATTTCCGGGTCGTGCCCGTATATCCACGTTTCATCTCTAGTGATCAAGTTTTTCAGGAACTCAGGATCACTGTTTTTTTCACAGCTGTATGTAATTTGCAACCTCAACCAAGAGAACATTTTGTTTCGGTGAAAACAGCCTGGGCAAAATTTTGCCACGACTTTTCGCATGCCCAAATCATAATGCTATCTACTAAACCAACGCTGATCCTAAAAATATGTGCTATTCCTCAAACTGTCAAACGATAATTTTTCATGATCATTTCCGTACTTTCTCGATAACATCTAAGTTTCAACACGTGGATAATCGTCCGGAACCATGTTCATTCTCCACAGACACACGGCCATCTTTGAAACTGTTTTACCACATTTTATTTTCCGCATTCCCTATATCATCATTGCTGAAAGCTTGGTTTTTCAGTCTGATGGTTTCTGCTTGGGTCGAGAGAGTCCTTTAAGAGTGACGTCATGAGTGCAGATTATGAGTAGTCCCAATTTGATTTCCTTTTAAACCTCCTGCCCTAGTGGTTAGCGCGAAAGACTTACCATCTTAAAGGTTGCTGGTTCGAGTAAAATAGCTGGCATTAATTTTCTCTATGGAGATAGTCGGTTAGAGTTATAGCAGACTTTAAACTTTATTATATATAAATAAATATAAATATAATAATATATATATATATATATATATATATATATATATATATATATATATATATATATATATATATATATATATATATATATATATATATATAAAGGGTGGTTAAATTTTAAGGGCCGATGTTGATTTTGAATAAAACACAAATTACTTAGGAATTTATTGTCATTTCTTTTTATTATGATAATATGGTATGGTTCAATTATGTATGGAACAAAATATCGGCCAAATGTCCGCCGCGACCTCGGCGGCACACTTCCATCCGATGGTCCAAATTTTCGATGACGCTGAGGCATAATTGGGGTTCTATGCCGTTAATGTGCCGAATTATCTCATCCTTTAGCTCTTGAATTGTTGCTGGCTTATCGACGTACACCTTTTCTTTCAAATAACCCCAAAG
>SEYY01022688.1:5000-10000 GCA_009176605.1 Armadillidium nasatum | reverse complement strand
AAATATATAGTAATATATATATATATATATAATAATATGTATATATATATATATATATATATATATATATAAATATTATATATATATATATATATATATATAATATATATATATATATATAATTTATATATAATATATATATATATATATATATATATATATATTATATATATATATATATATATATATATATAGCGGCTCTGAGCTCAGTCGATCGAGCACTCGTTTAGCAACGAGAGTCCAGGGTTCGAGGCCTGCCGGAGCGAGAAATGTGAGTTGTTTCTCCTTGCGCTTAGCTCCGAATGACTCAGTCGTTAAACCGAGTACATCAGTGGAGTGCCCTTGCCACTGATGGGAATAATCTCCGGCATCGCGATAGGCCTGGCCCAGCAGCAGGTATCCGCCGTGGGCCCGTGAAACCCTAGGATCTTCCTCGAAAGATCCCACTGACAGGACGATAGTCCTTCCTGGGGGATGAAGATTAAATATTTTAAACTATATATACATATAAAAATTATAAATATAATAATATATATATATATATAATATATATATATATATATATATATATATATATATATATATATATATATATATATTATATATATATATTATATATATATATATATATATATTATTTTATTTTCTTGTGAACTTGGATGTATTCATGACAGTGTTTCTCGCTAATGAAATTTCTAATTCAGTGTTCTGAGGAACCTTCAAGAATTTTTCACTCTAACCTGTTGATTGATATTTATATATTCGTCATTCGTCTTCGTCTGGAGTATTCATTCATATTTGATATCGATCGTGGTTCCATTCACGAAATTCTCTCTTTGCCTTCCGTTCTCACTGATTGTTTTTTTGTTTTTTGTTTTTTTGTTTTTTGTTTTTTTTTTGTTTTTTTGTTTTTTCTTTTCTTTACAAATCGAACTGCGTTTCATTAATCTACTTATAATTTCTCTTTAACCACAAACAAAACTTTTCTAAACTTTCTGGTCACATACCTACTCCTTTGAGAAGACCTACTGTGATTTTATCTGTCCACACAATTTCTTTCTCTCTTTTTTTTCCAGTTCTGTGATCCAAAATTAATAGCTATGCTAATCAGTCCACGTATTTAGCTCGTATAATCTGAAACACTCTTCCATTTTCTCCAAGTCCTTTGACTCATGATTTGAAAATCAGTGTATCAGTCAATTCAGGCCATAATCTGAATTATGAAACGATTTTGATTTTCCCAACTCGGCTACATGTTTGTGGGTCCTTGACATTCCAATAATAGAGGTGATATATAATATAATATATATATATATATATATATATATATATATATATATATATATATATATATATATAATATATATATATATATATATATATATATATATATATATATATATATATTGCACCATATCTGCATGATGCAGGGTGGTGTCGACTGAAAAAAAGTTTCAACATTTGTTAAATCGTACATGGGAAGAAAAAAACTAGTTAAAAGGGTTCCCAGCCCCTATAACCATGCGAAGAACTATTCTTAATTTGACTTGACTGCGACGAAATTATCATAATTAATTGGCCAGAAATTGCCTCTATCTGAACTTTTTTTTTTCTTTTAACATTTAATTTTCCATTTAACTGTCGAAAGAACGTTATATTGAAAGAAGTGTTGGTACAAAAAAATAATTTCACAGAATTTCTTTTAATTTACTATCCGAAAAAATGCTGAAATATAACTAAAAATCAAAAAAAAATTTAAAACTTTTGATCAGTTTTAAAATTCTTCTTGCATAATTCCACAAACAAACTTTGCAACCTCAGGAAGAAGATCGCGAAGCCTCGGAAACATCAAGAAAGAGAAGAAACAAGGTGATCTAATAGTGCAAAATAAACACTCTGAAGCAACCTGGATTTAGAGAAAAAGGTTATGAGTGAGAAGAAAATACTATGAGAAAAGCATAAACATTAAAGCCAAAATAAATTTAGGAATAACAAACGTAAAAAATTTAAAATAAAATTACTTTTTTCAACATTAAACTAAATAGTAAAATTTAATTTAAATAATAAAAAAAAAATCATATGAAGCAACAAAAGTAAAATAACATACTGTTTTAGAACTAATACAAACAAATGTAAATATATGAAAATTTGAACTTGAATATTGATATTTCAAGCGTGATTAAAATATGACATCAGAATCATTAAGTCCTGCAACTAGACTTCATTAAGCTAAATGTTTGGGAAGACCAGTCATCTGTTTATCCCTTCCATGTGCCTCCAGCATTTGGATGTTTTGGTGATAGGCCTAGCAAGCCGACTATGCAAAAAAAACTGCTCGAGTTACCAATGAGAGTGAAAATCTAAAGTTGACGACATCGGCGTGATAATGGAATACGGAGCCTGGAGATGTAGCACCAGACAGGCACCAGCCTTCCGGATTGGACGGTGATGATGATGATGATATATATATATACTTATATATATATATATATATATATATATATATATATATATATATATATATATATATATATATACTAATATATATATATATATATATATAATATATATATATATATATATATATATATATATATATAATATATATATATATATATATATGATATATATATATATAAATATATATATATATATATATAATATATATATATATATTATATATTATATATATATATATATATATATATATATATTATATATATATATATATATATATATATATATATATATATATATATATATATATATTATATTTGAGACAAGTTCCTAAAGAAAATCGCTATCCAGCAGCGTCGTTCTCGACCGAGGCTGAGAAAGTACATTTCAAAAGTCAAATCCCTTTCGCGATTGCAAGAAGTAAAGCCTAAGAATTTTTAAACTGTTAATATCTCCGAAACCGTAGCAAAAAAAAAATGATTTATAATATATCGGAAAATGTACTTAAACGTTTTTAATTGTTTGAAAAAAAACTTGCTCATAAAATCGAAAAGTTGATTTTATTCCTCATTTTCTGGGAGGTAGGAAATCAAAAATAAGTTCCACTTAGCCTTACCTTTATATAAATGCTAAAAAAAAAAAAAAAAAAAAAAAAAAAAAAAAAAAAAAATTCTCAAGAGGTCGCTGGTTTAAATCCCAAAATTATTATATAAAAACAATAATAAATTGTGTGCTATAATAATAATAATAATATATATATATTATATATATATATATATAATATATATATATATATATATATATTATATATATATATATATATATTATAATATATATATATATATATATATATATATTATATATATATATATATATATATATATATATATATATATATATATATATATATATATATATATATATATATATATATAATTTTTTTTATACACTATACTATATATCGCATGCTTCAGGGTGGTATCAACTGCAGGAAAAAAATTCCTGCAATTGTACTTGGGAAGAGGGAAAAACTGGCTAAAGGGTTTCCAGCCTCTAGAACTGAGCGAAGAATTATGCTTCATGATCCAACCACGTTGCCTAATCCAAAGTCGTGTTTTTAAATTTTATATTCTTAATGCTAATGTTGAATTTTCTATTAAAGTATGTTATCTAAAAGTTTTATTGCTCCAGCCAGAGATTTTGAAAATAATTTGAGATTCATTTAATTTTGTTTTAGAAAAATACCGAAATTTTAAAATAAATCTGTTATTATTTTAGAGTTACTAGGAAAATAATATTCTTTTCAATTCAGTTCTTAAGCATTCTCTAAACAATTATTCCAATTTCCAGAATAGATTGTAATGGTTTCTGTCTTTTCTTCTTTTTTCTCCTTTCTTCTCTTATCCACCCCTCTCTTCTCTTCTCTTCCATCTAATGCATATATATTTGAACTCGGGACGACACTAATTAATAGTCTCTAATGTGTTGTGACAGTCCTAGGAAGCCGACAACTATAATTCTTATGGTTCTAGAGGCTGGGAACCCTTTTAACCAGTATTTCTTTCACACGTACTTTTGCAAGAATATGAATACTTTCTGCAGCCGACACCACCCTGCATCATGCGGGATATGATGCTGAGTATAAAGGAAAAAAAATATATATTTTATTATTTAAAAAAATTATTACAAAAAGAGGACTTAACTTCTCTGCGATGCCAGTCAATACAGTTCCTCCTTGCGTTTCGAACGCCGGACCTACTGCATACAAGACCAACACGCTAACCGTATGACCACGACGTTATACAATATAATGTAGACTTTTAATCTATTTATATTAATTAAAAAACTTGCAAACTTCAATTTTTATTCGTTTATGCAATTTTCAGCTCAATTTCCTTATATATGAAGGTCCCTTTTCCTTTGAAATAAGTGTAATGTTTCTTATTATTATTATTATTATTATTATTATTATTATTATTATTATTATTATTATTATTATTATATATATATTATATATTATATTATATATATATTATTATATATTATATATATACATATATATATATATATATATATATATATATATATATATATATATATATATATATATATATATATTATATATATATATATATATATATATATATATATATATATATATGTGTGTGGTGTGAGTGTGTGTGTCTGTGTGTTACAGCATATACACATAAAATCTTCTTCATATTAAAGTTTCTCTCAGCGCATGAGGCAAGCATCATTTTCTATTCAAATTCAAGTTCTTTCTTCACTAAGAGTTTTGGAGAAGATAAATCTTCTCTAACTTCAATTTCTTAGAGCATATAAAATAATGGGTAGAATTTATGGCTTAGTACCATATTATTAATTTGCCAAAGCCATGATCAAGTAAGGCTGCATGCACAAAATAATTTTCATTTTATTTGTTCATATTATTACCTTTTGAAACAATTCTGAGAGAGAGAGAGAGAGAGAGAGAGAGAGAGAGAGAGAGAGAGAGAGAGAGAGAGAGAGAGAGAGAGAGAGAC
>SEYY01022687.1:0-5000 GCA_009176605.1 Armadillidium nasatum | reverse complement strand
CTCCCGATATTAGGTTTGCATGTATATATATATATACCCTTTAATAGTTGACATATGTTACTTTTTCCTGACAATATTCGAACGCACTTCTAATGTATCATGTTTGCAATATCTAATTACATACTCTCTTAATAGTTGCTTGTTATTGTTTTTATATTATTCATTGTAAAAAGATGGATATTAGTTGTCAAAAATTTTTTAGGATAAAAACTAGAAAAATTACAAATATTGAAGTTGATTTAAAAATACTTCGTAATTTCGTAAATAATTTGGACTGGAAAAAGTTTGTATTAGCTGATTACAGCAATGAATTCAGTGCTTGGTTATCAGTTATGTGTATGGGAAAATAGCTGGCCTAGTATCATTATCATAAATTATACTTATTTAGGCTAGAAAAGTATCAAAGCTTGATAGATGATTTAAAAACTACATACACCCTTTAATAGTTGCTCGTTGTTGTTTCTACTATCAGAATTCGGACCTATGTCTCCCGATATTAGGTTTGCATGTATATATATATATATATACTCTTTAATAGTTGACATATGTTACTTTTTCCTGACAATATTCGAACGCACGTCTAATGTATCTTGTTTGCAACATCTAATTACATACTCTTAATAGTTGCTTGTTATTGTTTTTTTTTATATTATTCATTGTAAAAAGGTGGATATTAATTGTCATAAAAATTTTAGGATAAAAACTAGAAAAATTACAAATATTGAAGTTGATTTAAAAATACTTCGTAATTTCGTAAATAATTTGGACTGGAAAAGTTTGTATTAGCTGATTACAGTAATGAATTCAGTGCTTGGTTATCAGTTATGTGTATGGGAAAATAGCTGGCCTAATCAAAGACTTGTACTATATATTGTATTCCATAGCTGTAGTTTTTGATCAATCTTTTTGGTACGGTCCATTTAGGTTGCAATTGCGTTTTTGATAAATATATTTTGCATGTTGCATAGGTCATTAAATTGACTAAGTGTTATAATAAAAGAGACAGAAGGTTGAGAGTTAATATCAGCAATATCTTATGGTGAACCATTCTCAAATTGTGATGAAAAAAAAATATTTTGCTCCAGTGAACCCACTGTGTTCTAATAAACAATTATAATTTGTTTTAAATTTTTATTTTTAAATTTAAGATAATTTTTAATTCAAGGTACTAAATGAATATCTATGACATCTACTAACACAAATGCAAAAAGAGGTTTTAATGAAACTTATCCCCAATAAAATTTAAAACTGAAAAGTAGAATTTAAATTTTTTGATAAAAGATAGGTATTTATTAGTGATTCTTCCCCTTTACCCCAACCCATTAAATATAAAAATTACTTCATAAGTTAAGGATTTTTTTTTTTAATTCTCTCAGGCTTTATTTATTATTGCCTCTGTAATTGGTTTTCATTTAATTTTTGTTCTTAGATGTTACAGTTTAAAAGATATTAATTTCCTACCATGAACTAAACAGTTACCAGAACTTAAATCAACATTTCAAAAACCTGAATCATATCTCTTCTAAGATACCTTTCTCTGTTAAAAAACATTCCCAATTCCTTGAGAATAGTCTTTGCAACTTATATTCAAATCCAGAATCATTCTTGTTTTGGTCAGTATTGCACTGCCTCCAGCTTATTAATGCCAAACCTGTGACATAGCATTTCTCAACCTTTTAGCCTTATGACCACTCCCCAAACCTCCCCACCAAAAAATGGTCAAATAGGCAATAGCTTAGTTCACCACAACATGTATTTTCACTATATTGAAAATATAATGACAAAATGTGCTGAAATTTTTTTTTGCTGTATATTTTTAAAACATGAAATGTTAGGTCAGAAAAGTAAATATCACCACCATTCATGGGTTGGTGAGTATTGAATATTTGGTAATAGTCTGGTTCTTGAAAATATTTTTTTTCTAATATACTAAACTATGAAAATGGAATGATCTGAAATAGTTTTTTTAGGTAAATTGGGGCGAAGAAAACTATTTTATACACTAAAAACTCCAAATTTATATATATGACCTTGTATACAAGATGCTCTCATTTTTTTTTAATTTTACAAAAGTACTATTTTTAGCAACTTTGATGTTTTTCAATTTTGTAAACTTTTATAACTTAAAAAATATTTTTAAAAAAGGCTTGTGAAGCAACAATTTTGTAAAAAATCTTATTATTCTTTCAGTGCATAACTATATTGTGATTATTTGAAAAATTTTAATAATCTGCAATGATTGAAAAAACAATATTTTGTCTTTCATCTTCAATAGTTTTATACAAGAAATGCAAAGTTAATAGTTTCACACATATCCTCTTAGAAACACCATCGTCTTTTAATTTTTAAGTTATCTGACATTTCGATATATATATAGAAATATCGATATATGGAAACATTGATATTAAGGATGTACCGATAGTATCGGTATTGGCCATTTTTTGGGTATCGGTTTGGTATTGGTTAATATGGCTGATACTTGGCCAATACTCTCTGATACTCCTTACTTTTTGGGTGAAGAATTATGAGAAAGATGATGTATTGTTTAATTATTCATCACACATATTATCTGATCGTCAAAAAATTCTTACTTTCCCTTGGCCTTAACTTTGGAATCCCATACAAAAGCATCTCTTTTTACAAATTTTTTCTCAGTTTTGAAATAATAGCAAACCTATTCAAAATCTTCCCTATCTACCAAGGACAGCTCTCAGAAGTACTCCAAGAATTACGAAACATTGCACACAAGTATTTTTGCAGTAAGAAAAACAAAATCAATCACCCCTTCTTCACTAAAAATGATCTTCCCATATTAAAAAACCTGTCAAAAAACAAAAATCTTGTTATCTGCCACCCTGACAAAGGAAAGGGTGTTGTACTACTCAATAGAAAAGACTACTTGGATAAAATGAATCAGATCCTCTCTGACAACACAAAATTCATCAGATGTACCACTGAACCTTCTACGTTGATTCAAACTCAACAGAAAACTAAAATTCCTCAGAGATTCCTTTAACATCAGTGACCTGTCCTTCTCAGAACTGTTGAGTACAGGTTCATCACTAGGAGTTCTCTATGGACTGCCGAAGGTCCAAAAGCCTTCTTGCCCTTTTCGACCAATACTGGCTGCCTACGACACATATAATTATTATTTGGCTAAGTATATATATATATATATATATATATATATATATATATATATATATATATATATATATATATATATATATATATATATATATATATATATATATATATATATATATATATATATATATATAGGAACCGACCGGGGCCCCGGCCCCGGCCAACCCCGGCCATTTTTACTGACCCCGGCCCCGGCCAAAAATCAAGGAAAACCGGGGTTGCCGGCCGGGGTTAAAAGGGCAAATTATACTTAAATTTTTTTTTTTTTTTAAATTTTCAGCCGATTCTGCTGAAACTTTCAGTTATATAGATTTTTTACCGGTAAGAAAAGTCCATTTCTAGCGTTTTTCCGAGTCTATTACGGTTAAAAGTTATATAACTTATAAGTGCTTATATAACTTTTTTTCTAGACGTGATATCAAAAACCTATTCCCACCAATGCAAGAAATTGGGGCAAAGGTATTCAGCAAAATTTTTAGCTCATGTGGACCAGTGGTTTGATCAAGTTATTCATTTTTTTTAACTTTGGATCCAAATAAGTTTCAAACCGTTATAGACTCAAAAAAATGCTTGAAATCAACTCAGAACTTCGTGAAAAAATTCACATACTTTGAAAATTTCAGCTCAATCAGTCAAATAATAAAAAAAAAATTCAAACAAAATATAAGAAAATTAAGATTTTTTTCTTTTCTGTTTCTTTTGACCGCTCCTTTTCTGTTAGTGAATGTTCATCTTTGTGTTTTGATTTTAGATACTACAAAAAGATTTGGTTGAAATTTTTTTACTTGTAGCACCCGGAGGTTCTCTTCTAAGTTTCTGACTGCAGATGTTAACATTTAGCTATTTCGAGCCTATCCTGAAACATTGTAAAGTATTCAAATACTGCAGAAGCTGATCTTTTAGCCATATTGACTGAAAGTATGAACAAAATAATAATTTTTAAATAATGCTGCTAAATGATACAAGTTTGATACATGGCAATAAAATAACAATGATATGTATAAATACAGGTTAAATTGATAATTTTATATCTTGCATTTTTTCAAACTTTACCTTAGGGTCTTACTTAAGTAAACCTGTTGAATCACTGTTATGAATTAGAATTTTTTTTTTTTAATTTTTGTACTTTTTTTAAACTTTAACTATACAAAATTGTAATTTTTTTAATTTTTTTTTTGGAGAAAATGCATATAATCATTAATTTAAGTGAATGTTGGCTATTCTACTCCTTCCTTACAATTAAATAAACCTTATATCTAATTTTCTTAACCTTAAATTTCAGTGCTTTTGACCTCTTTACAAATTTTAGAAAACCCCGGCCAGAACCCCGGCCCCGGCCAAATTTGGGTGACCCCGGCCCCAGCCAAATTCCAACCCCGGTCGGTCCCTATATATATATATATATATATATATATATATATATATATATATATATATATATATATATATATATATATATATATATATATATATATATATATATATATATATCCCTGAGCAGTATGTATTCCATATTAATTCCACGATAAAAGTGGCTAATGAATGAATAACAAATGTACTGCGTACTTCGGATAAGAACCTTGGTCAAGCTAACTCTACTCCCAAGTTGTGGTCGGGGAGACATTCGAGAGCTTTTCACTAGTTTGGACCCAGGTTCGAATCCCCGAGCATATATATATATATATATATATATATATATATATATATATATATATATATATATATATATATATATATATATATATATATATATATATATATATATATATATATATATATATATATATATATATATATAGGAACCGACCGGGGTTGGAATTTGGCCGGGGCCGGGGCCGGGGTCACCCAAATTT
>SEYY01022686.1:142500-144990 GCA_009176605.1 Armadillidium nasatum | reverse complement strand
GATTTTTGGTCAGAAAAATATGGTCACCTTACCCAAGAAGCTCTTTTCGGTTCAGTGAGAAAGGAAAAATGTTAACGATAAATTTGTTTTTCTTGTTTTGAACATTGCTGAAAATTTTGATTTTAGCTGAATATATGTTTTTCAATTGAATTTCGATTATAATAATTTTATTATTATTATTATTATTATTATTATTATTATTATTATTATTATAATTATTATTATTATTATTATCTATATATAATTAATATTATTCTGTTCAAAAATTTTTTCATTAATTATAACATGGGATTTCCATTTGCCAGGGCAATATAAGTTGTTTCACATTTATTTATTATCATTTCTATGTGTATATATATATATATATATATATATATATATATATATATATATATATATATATATATATATATATATATATATATATATATATATATATATATAATATTACTAATTAATTAATAATAATAATAATAATAATAATAATATAAAAATAATAAAATATTTAAAAAATTATATATAATATAATATAGTATATATATATATATATTATATATATATATATAATATATATATATATATATATATATATATATATATATATCATCCAACTCCACCTTCGCATAAACTTCTGCCTCCGTCTCAACCTCCACCTCCACATCCACCTCCAAATCCACCTCAGCCTTCATTTCTGCCTCGGTCTCCACCTCCACCTCCACCTCCACATCCACCTCAGAATTCAATTCTGCCTAAGTATCAACATCCACATCCACCTCCACCTCCAACAAGAACATCTGCGTATCCCTTTGGGATACGCATATGAGTTTATTATTTTTATTATTATTATTATTATTATTATTATTATTTTATTATTATTATTATTATTATTATTATTATTATTATTATTATTATTATTATTACTATTATTACTAAAATTGATTATTATTATAAATATGATTAGTAAAACTTATTATTATTATTATTATTTTTATTATTATAATTATTATTATTATTATTATTACTTATTATTATACTTATTATTATTATTATTATTATTATTACTATTACTTATGTTATTACTTATATTATTATTATTATTATTTTTATCATTATTATTATCATTATTATTATTATTAGATAGAGTAAATTATTATTAGTTTGTTTGACTTTTAATTAATTCAAATAATTAAATTTGATTGATTGCTTAATTAAGCAATGAAAGATAATTAAAATTTATTCATTTAGTAAAAGGCAATTAAAAATAAAATCAAATTATAATATTAATTAAATAAGTACCTTTTTATAAATAAAAATAATTGAGAAAAATATTAAATTAATAATATCATAGACTTATGAAGTAGAAAGATTTTTTTTTTTTAACACATCACCACAGATCACGGGCAAAGTCATATTCAAGGAGGGGGTGTCAGAAGAATAAAAATAAAGTAGAACAAAAAAAAAATAATAACAATGATAATATCAACAACAACAACAACAACAATAACAATAGTAATAAAAAATAAAAACGACCCCTGTAGGACCCACCTAACGCAAATTTCTTTAAAGAAATTGTGATTAAATTCTGCAGGAAACATATATATTAGAGGTGGACCGGATAGTAATTTTTTACTATCCGCGGATGCGGATGCGGTTGCGGATATTCAATTGCGGATATCCGCAGATGCGGATGCGGATGCGGATAGTTTAATTTTTTAGGAGTTTTTGCCATAGATTCTTGGAATTTTAAATATAATATCCAGAATCTATGTTACCAGGGTGTGGGACGGGGACCCAACTCTTGAACACCCCACCAACCAACCTCCACCCATTTGGAAAAAGGTATATATATATATATATATATATATATATATATATATATATATATATATATATATATATATATATATATATATATATATATATATATATATATATATATATATAGCCAGTAATTCAGTATTACCTTCACACTTCACAGTTTCACATATTCCATTTGAAGTTAATAATTGGTAAGTTATTTTTTAGAAATAAAAGCTTTTGGGCTCTTTCAGGTGAAAGTTTGGTTCGCTTTTCGTCGTAAATGAGGCCTGCTCCACTGAAAAGACGCTCACTAGCAACACTAGTTGAAGGACATGCTAAATAAGTCCTTGCCAGCTCAGCAAGAAAAGGGAAACTTTTGCAATTATCTCTCCACCAAACCAGTTGGTCTTTATCTGCCTCCAAACGTGGGAGTTTCAGATAATTTTCAATAATCGATATTGTATCCTTTGACACTTCTGACTGTGATTCTTCATCGCTGCTGGAAGCTAGAAGATCTTTCATTGATTTAGCAATGCTTAAGCTAACAGATTTTGTTTCTTTTGTATCTGAGAGCTTTTGCTTTTTCTTGAAAGGCGTTATTTTAGCTGTTTCTATCATCTCATCGCATAAGCATCCTAATTTGATTTTAACATTCTGAGAAACAAGTGGTTTAAAAATTTTTGTTTTGTA
>SEYY01022686.1:110000-117500 GCA_009176605.1 Armadillidium nasatum | reverse complement strand
CGGAGTCAATATGGCTAATTCTGTAGTTAATGCAATTGAAAAATGGAATCTTACTGATCAAGTCGTAGGAATGTCTTTTGACACAAGGGCTTCAAATACTGGCCACCACAAAGGAGCATAGGAGTATGCATATTAATTGAAGATAAGCTCCAAAAAGATTTACTATATCTTCCTTCACCGGCATCAAAGCTTGAAGATGGTTCTTCAAAGCGTGTCTTCAGAGGTTCCTGGTGTTTCTTATGGCTCTGAACTTTGCCTATTCAAGGGGTTTCAAGCTGTTTGGAAAAATATTGATCAAAATATCTTCATCACTGGACTACAATGCGCTACTCTGGCAAAACTATTACATGATATTAAATAGGATATTATAGAATAGGCATTGAAAGTGCTCCGTGAAAAAGAGGTTTTGCGGTTAGATTACAGTAAACAAATTGAATTAGCAATTATTTTTCATGGTGGCGCACATCCTGGTGGTATCCGATTCCATGTTGTGGACTGTGGACCAGTGCTTATGGCTAGATGGATGAATAAGGTTATATATTCCCAGAAAGTATGAATGTTCAGAACCAATTTTATTTAACAAAGACAGAGGAGACTGGGCTTCAGAGGATTTGTATATTTGAGGTGAAGGTTTGTGCAAAAATGTAGATAGATGTATACAACCCTGCGCAGCTCATTGAAATGATATTGATCTATTTCATACCTTAAATCTGTGTGGGAAAATAAATGCAAAGGTAGGAAATGTTGCTTTAAATAAACTTTTATAACAGCTTTGGTATCTTTCAGAAGAATTAAATGCACGTTCACTGTTTGATACAAAAGTGTCATCAAAAATTAAAAATAAAATTGTCATTGCGATCACAGATAAAACTGGCGGAAGTGGAGATCCTGAAAGCCCACCTTTAGAGAGGATTATAATTCCAGACATCAATTTCCAACTGCGAGTCACATGAATTTGCAACACAGTGGACAATTGCTTTTTCCAGAAATTTATCCTTGATACAGCATTTTTGCACACACACACACACACACACACACACCCTGATTTGAGCTTGTAAGGACCAACCTAATATATATATATATATATATATATATATATATATATATATTATATATATATATATATATATATATATATATATATACCTATATATATATATATATATATATATATATATATATATATATATATATATATATATATATATATATATATATATATATATATATATATATATATATATATATATATATATATATATATATATATATATATATATATATATATATATATATATATATATATTGAATTACCTCTGAAATAAAAGACCAGGGGCGGGAAAATTTTCACCAGAGTTGGAAAACACCTGAAATCTAATGAAGTTAAAGGTGTGTCGGGTAAAGGAAGTTGGGAAAACAGAGAATGGTAGTGTGCTCCAGACTTTACTGGTATACTACATGCAAGATTGAGTATAGCTGTTAAGTCAGGGTTTAAGAGAGTTTGGAAGAGAAAGGACGAGACTGCGTAGAAAGGCGTGCCGCACGAGCCCTTTTTAATGGAAGAGCTATGAGACGAGAGAGTTCAAAAGAGCAGTGTCCATTGTAATAGCTATAGCACAGAGAAAGTGAGGTAACAAGTCGACGGGTAGAAAGAGTCTGGAGAGAATTAGTGGGAGCGGAAAGGTTGTATGTCACATAGCCCTAGACTCCACATTTTCAAGGAGAGCTGTATATGTAGAACCACCCAGATTTATGAAGCGTACTAAATACAAGGGTGAACAGCATCCCTGTAAAGAGAAAGCAACTGTGGTGGTGTGACAAAATTACGAAGGATCCTCAGAACACCCATACACACACACACACACACACACATATATATATATATATATATATATATATATATATATATATATATATATATATATATATATATATATATATATATATATATATATATATATATATATATATATATATATATATATATATTCAAAATTCTTTATATTTCATACTGTTCAAAAATCTAAGAACAATGGTGCATGACTACCTTGCTCCTTTAAACATTACCTTCTCTCCATTCACTTTAGTGAATATTTTATATGCTGAAAGAGCATAAAATTAATGACAAATGAAATGTCAAACGTCATGACCAGACTTTAATGGTAACGAGTATGTGTGTGTGTGTGTGTGTGTGTGTGTGAGTTTCTGAAAAGTTTTGTTCTATCTAACCAGAGATTAAAAACACATTTTTAGATCGTCTTCACATTAACGTCTCTCAAAATTTGGAGATTTCGAATTCTTCTTTTCCTGTTATTAAAAATTACTCAAGGAAAGGGGCTTGTTTCTGACAGTTTTTTAATTATATTCTTTTTAATTTTAATATTTCGCGACCTGCCGTTGGATTAAATAACAAAGCTTTTTCTTCGAGCGTCGAAAAATTATTATTCATCGAATAAAAAAAAAAAAGTTGGGAGGTCTCTCTCTCTCTCTTCACTTCCCTACCAACATCCCATCCCCAAAGCAAAATGAAGCTTATAATCAAAAACTCGTAGATTGATGTTATAATTTTGGAAGATTTGTAAGCAATTTGTGAGCAGTGGAGTCAAAATCGAATTTTACGGCTATGACAATTGATTTACGAGTCAATTTCCAAGGGTTTCGGCGAATGTAAATGGGCAAATTTTGTCCTTTTTTTATTCTTGTTATTAATGGCAATTGCTTCTAACAAAGATTTAAATAATAAAATGACAACTTTTTACAATAGAGAGAAGCCATAAATGTTGCACCAGTTATTTCTGTTTTCTATATAGGAGGTCATTTGCATGAATTATATGTTTATATTTATACTTTACATAATTATATATATATATATATAATATATATATATATATATATATATATATATATATATATATATATATATATATATATATATATTATATATATATATATATATATATATATATATATATATATATATATATATATATATATATATATATATATATATATATATATATATATATATATATATATATATATATATATATATATATATATATGGTCGTAAAGTAAGAAATTTCAGGGAATGAGAACAATATTTATGTCCAATATAGCCTAAAGAGGAATATTCCTAAATTTATTATACCTTTATTAGGAAGAAACTTGGATGACCTAAAACGTCTAAACATTGGTCGAGAATATTTTGTAGGAGACTCAGGCAACCCCTAGCCCTTACTCAACTAAAGTTTACTAAATTTATTTATATGTTGTAGAAATATAAAAATTTAAAATAAAACTTTCGTATCTTAGGTTTTTTTCATACACCTTTAAATGTAAATCTAAAATCTTCTTAAGTTAGGTTTTAATTACATGCTTCTTAATTTAGAAGCTCAATTAATAAAAAGAAAAAAATTAAAAAATCAACGCGAAATTTTTCATGAATCTGTCAGGATAAAAATGTAATAAAATCATCCAAAAAATAAAGTTAAATATTGCTTCTTAAAACTATTATTGTTATTGTTATTATTATTATTATTATTATTATTATTATTATTATTATTATTATTATTATTATTATTATTATTATTATTATTATTATATATATATATATATATATATATAATATATATATATATATATATATATATATATATATAATATATAATATATATATATATATATATATATATATATATAATATATATATATATATATATATATATTATATATATATATATATATATATATATATATATATATATATATATATATATATATATATATATATATATATATATATATATATATATATATATATATATATATATATATATATATATATATATATATATAATATATATATATATATATATATACTCTAAAATAAAATGAGTGTGTCCTAAATGTGACAAAGAGGAGGAAATGTATTGTATTTGGAACACGCCTTATCTATTTGGTGCTCACGATTTCTGAATTATCGTATTGAATTTTGGTGGCGAAATAAACGACAGAGACGAAAAGAGCGACGCTGGATGAGGCTCGTGAGACTTAAAGGGATTTGTTTCCCATCGATTTTGGTGTCAGGAAATCATAAACGAAGACTTGTTTAAAAATAAAAGCGATTCAGTATAAGCTCTAATAATAATCTTTAATCTTTATTTATTTTTTGATTTTTGGTTTGCAAATTCAAGTAAACAAATATCGCGTACTTTATATGTATTGATACATAACTTGAATGGGTTTCTGGGGAGAAGAATTCTAACTTTGACTTCATTAAAATTGTGCATAATAACATACAGAATATAATTTTTCAATTAGAAATAAATTTTGAATATTGTAAATTTTATAAAGTATTATATATTATAGTCGTAATATTAACATAATCTATTACTTTAAGAAATAATTATGATATAATACGGAACAACCAAAGTAACAAATGCGTATTTTATTATTATTATTATCATTTTATTGTTTAAATTTAATTTGCTGATTTATGAAAAATTTAAATCAGTGAAAACAGAGTCCTTCTCATAGATAAATGAAAAAAAAATTTAAATTTTTATTAAATTTAGATAAACAAGATTTTTTTTTTTTTTTTTTTTTTTTTTTGACGTTTCAGGCCCAAAAGCAAAATGCATTTAAGAATTTTTTTATATTTTGTTTTCTTTTTATTACCGAAATTATATTTTTGGGGTGACTAGTCCTAAAAGCCCAAAAGCTTATTTCAAATTAAACTAATCAAAAATAGCCTTAACATGGAGCAATGAAAATTCGTTAAAAATTAAAAACTTAAATTTGGGTAGCCATTTAAAAAGCAAACACTCTATTAACGATAATATCGCGAGTGCGAAGCATTTAAATTGTATTCAAATGCTAAGTAGATTAATAAAAGTTTCCAGATGAACCGCTTATTTAAATTCAAACTCCAATCTTTTATTTCCCTATAAGTCAAGCTCTTCCTTCGGCTCTTAAAAATATTGAAGATTTTCTGCATAGGAATATACATATATATATATATATATATATATATATATATATATATATATATATATATATATATATATAATATATATATATATATATAATATATATATATATAATATATAATAATAATAATAATAATAATAATAATAATAATAATAATAATAATAATAATAATAATAATAATAATAATATCATCCGTGACATCACTAATTTACGCATTTATGTATGCTACGCACAAATGATTACAAAGCTACAATGCATTGAACTCGCTTAATTGCATTCTCAGCTCATGAATGAAAGGATGTCAAATTATGCAATCTCTTATTCATCTAACATTAAGTCACACAAAATCTACATAAATATGAAGCATGCAACTTCCTCTATGTTCTTTATCAAGAATAACTTATTTAATAAGCTTTAATGTTCAAAATTATATATTTGCAAGTAACATTTTTGGATTGTTTGAGTTTCAAAATTTAAAAAATTTATAACTTCTGAAATTTTTTAACAAGTTACTCATATAACTTGAATCTTCATAATAATAATAATAATAATAATAATAATAATAATAATAATAATAATAATAATAATAATAATAATAATAATAATAATAATAATAATAATAATAATAATAATTAATAAATAATAATAATAATAATAATAATAATAATAATAATAATAATAATAATAATAATAATAATAATAATAATAATAATAATAATAATAATAATAATAATAATAATAATAATAATAATAATAATAATAATAATAATAATAATAATAATAATAATAATAATAATAATAATAATAATAAATAATAAAAATAAATAAAAATAATAATAAATATAATAAATAATAAAATAATAATAATAATAATAATAATAATAATAATAATAATAATAATAATAATAATAATGATAAATAATTTTAAAATAATAATAGCTATGAGAATAATAATAATAATAATAATAATATAATAATAATAATAATAATAATAATAATAATAATAATAATAATAATAATAATAATAATAATAATAATAATAATAATAATAATAATGATAATAATATCAATAATATAATGAAGCTATTAGGAAAAATAAAAATAATAGTAATAATGATAATATAATAAAATACTTCTGCTACTAATGACACTATGAATAAAAATAAAATAATAATAAGAATAATAATAGTAATAATAATAATAATATCAATATTTAAAAATAATAATAATGATAATAATAATAATAATAATAATAATAATAATAATAATAATAATAATAATAATAATAATAATAATAACGATAATGAAATTAAATAACTGTGATTTCGCTTTTATGGTAGAACAAAAGAAAAATTAAATGAATTTGACGTTCGTAATTAAATGTTAAAACCCCATGGAATTATTTAATTCTATTCAATAGGGTGAGTATATATATATATATATATATATATATATATATATATATATATATATATATATATATATATATATATATATATATATATATATATATATATAGAGAGAGAGAGAGAGAGAGAGAGAGAGAGAGAGAGAGAGAGAGAGAGAGAGAGAGAGAGAGAGAGAGAGAGAGTCTAGAGGGAAAGAGAGAGAGCACTTACAATTTTATGGATGAAATCTCTGTAAAATATTTACTAACGTAAGCTTGATCAGCTCCGTCATGTAATTTTGTACTTTATCATCGTTATCAGATAATAATTTCAAAATTTCTGAAAGAAGAAATGCAAAATTTGTTGAGAGATTTGCGTTTTCTTTTTCCATTTTTTCTTTTTTTATTTTCTTTGTTTTCTTGTTTTTTTTGTGAATGAACGAAGAATAATATTTTCTAATTTTAAAGAAAAATTCAAAAAAATTTAGATTTTTTCGCGTGTAAATTTTTCCTTGAAACAAAATATTTATTAAAAATAATCGGAATTTTTACAGAAATAAAAAATTTTTTAATTGGTGTGTTAAATTAGAAGGGATTGATAAAATTTTCATAAAAATGAGGTAGAATGTGACTTAAGGTGAAAAAGACATAAAACATAGGAGTAGATAGGGATAAGGTAATAGAGAAAAGGTCATTAAATGAAAAGCAGAAAAAGTGTTGGAGATAGGACAGAACCCTGAGGAACACCACTATTGAAAGATTTAAAGGAAGAACGGTGGCCGTCTACAACAGCTGCCATAAAATGACCAGAAAGTAATTTAGAGATCACAGAGAGAAGGATACATACCGAAAGAGGGAAGTTTAGGAATCAAAACTTTGTGTCAGACTCTATTGAAAGCTTTCGATATGTCTAGCGCCACAGCAAATAATTCATTGAAATGCTGAAGAGCGGAGGACTAATATTCAGAGAGTATATACTGGCTATCAGAGATAAGATTAAAAGAATTGAGATGTTTCCGAATCTTCCTGTTTAGGAGAGATTCGAAAACTTTAAAGAGAACGGATGCTAAAGAAATGGGAAGGTAGTTGGAGAGCTGAGAGAGGTCCCCCTTATTCGGCACAGG
>SEYY01022686.1:95000-97500 GCA_009176605.1 Armadillidium nasatum | reverse complement strand
CAACAATACAGTATGAGTAGAATATTCCCCTATATAGTTTGTACTTCGTTTTTAACAAACACTAATTTATTAATTTAAGTGTGATATGTAAAAACAAATATGAAAGAGCTTTTCTCATTTGTTTCATTAGTTACCTGTTTTAAACAGTGCTGAATATTTTAAGACTTTGTTATTTAAGTCGTTCATTTTTCAGTATACATGAAAGACCTTCCATTCTAGATTTGTAAATATTAAATTTTAGTCTTTTTCTTTACCTGGAACAAAAATATATAAAAATAGTCTATCATTTCTAAAAGCATGTGCTTCTAGTCTTGTAGCACAATCTATCATTCTAAAATTCCAAATCGTTATTACTAATTTAGATTTCATCAAACAGCAGCATGATAGCTGGTCTATATATATATATATATATATATATATATATATATATATATATATATATATATATATATATATATATATATATATATATATATATATATATATATATATATATATATATATATATATATATATATATATATATATATATATATATATATATATATATATATATATATATAATATATATATATATATATATATATATATATATATATATATATATATATATATATATATATATATATATATACGTTTGTGTATATGTGAGCAACGATGTTGTTTATTCTCGTGTCTTTAATTTGGAGTCTTCCAACTCTACAATTAAATTCATTTGTTCTGTCTATTTATCACCAAATTCTACTGAATATCAAAATATTTCGACTATCTTAACTCCAATATACAAAAAATTATTTCATTTTTTTTTTCTTTCTCAGAAATCAACATTTCAGGTGATTTCATCGTTCACCACCACCAAAAGCTTTCATTTAACTCCCTTGATTCCAGCTGGTGAACTCTCCTACCACTTTTCTATTCAGAACAACCTTGAGCAGTTTGTGCAACTTCCTACTCATATCCCTGACCGTCTTAGTGATGAACCCAACATACTTGATCTTTTACCTAAACCTCTTATCCTTCTAAAATCTTTCCTCTCCGGTCACCTGCTTATCTCTATTTCTTCTTCTGTCTTTTCAAGTCTTCTGCTAAAACGACTCCCGCCATCGGCGATGTGACATTTCTGACATTTTGGTGCCAATAGCTGTTCTGACTTGCGGTTGTACTTCTCTGATATCCCATTGAATGATTACTGAATTTGCGGAAGGGATCCCTCGGAATGCCCAGAGCACATTAATAAGGTGATTCTCTCTGGCATGGAGGCGTACATTTCATATATTTTCCCTTTTTCTAAAGCCTAATAAACACTTGTTTAAAACTGTAACGGTGGACAAAACTTTAATTTCTCAAAACTTCCTTCATTGCGTATCTATCTTCTCTCTAATTGCCTTTTCGGTCGTCCTATAGTAGCTGATGTAGGCGTTCACCATTCTTCTTTTAAATCTATTAATCGTTGTGTTCCTCAGGGATCTGCCTTATACATAACATTTTTTTTCCTACTTTTCATTAATAACCTCGATATTACTTTATCACCAACCCACCTTTTAGCCTATAACTACATTCTTCATTATTAATTAAGCACTTTATTGATGTTGGGAAGAGGGCCTTGGAGCAACTAACTTCTTATATTTTTGTATTTCAAAGTGTGGAAGAGAAAACATGGTCTTTTTCAGTGCCTCAGCTACTCAAATCCTCTATCTCTCTAATCACAATGCTTTCACATCCCTTTTAGTTATAGAAATTCATATGTATAATATATTGGTTTGTTATTATTACTGCATGTCTGTTTATTCATATTTATAAAACAAGTGTTACCAGAGTGTAGTACATGTGGCTTTGTGTGAAGTTTTTTTCCCCTGCGTTATGGACAAGGATTTCATTTTATTTACGGCAAATATTTGTTTTTCTCAACTACTAATTGGGTCATAAAATAGTGTCAAATGAGCATTCTCACACACGTATATGCTCTCTCTCTCTCGTTTATTATATTATATATATATATATATATATAATATATATATATATTATATATATATATATTATAATATATATATATATATATATATATATATATAATATATATATATATATATATATATATATATATATATATATATATATATATATATATATATATATATATATATATATGATTACCCCCAATTGGATATATGGGATGTTAAGGGTACTTCCCATCTCATCCTGGCGCCCATGGTTCTCTCCCTTTCGAGCTCAACTCTACCTTCTTCTACACGGAGAAGACTCTCTTTCACACAGATAAAATACTATTGAAGATACACACCTTTTTAAAAAAAAAGAAATGATGGCGTTAATAACAGTAGCCTCGGAGAATCTCCGGGGGGAGGCTTCCAAAAATAGCCCCTCATCCACCCTTTTCCCCGTCACCACTTGGGAGCTGGATGCCTCCGGTGATGGGGTTGGTACCACCAGGAATCTGCAGCCGACTTTTTCTGATGCAAGATCTCTGGTCTATTGCTATTAC
>SEYY01022686.1:77500-90000 GCA_009176605.1 Armadillidium nasatum | reverse complement strand
AAGTTCTTTATTAAATGCCCTATATATATATATATATATATATATATATATATATATATATATATATATATATATATATATATATATATATATATATATATATATATATATATATATATATATATATATATATATATATATATATATATATATATATATATATATATATATATATATATATATATATATATATATATATATATATATATATATATATATATATATATATATATAATATATATATATATATATATATATATATATATATATATATATATATATATATACATATATATATATATATATATATATATATATATATATATATATATATTATATATATATCCTCTGGTGAGCTAAGACAGAGGCCTACCAATTACCACCAGAACTGAGGAAATACCGGGAATCGTAGCCGAAGGACGACTAGTCCCAATAAACGCCATTTGAAGGCGGGAAAGTCAAAGGAAGTTGGGGAAATAGATATAAGAGAGTGTATTTCAGAATTTACCAGATGTATACATGTAAGATAGAGCATAGCTGTTAAGTCTCGGGTCACAGAGTTGAACAGAGAAAAGATGAGAATGGGAAGAAAGACTTGTTTCACTTGCCCTTCACATTAGATGAACTATGCGACGAGAAAGTTCTGAAGAGCAGTGACTTTGTAATGCTACAGAGAGAGAGAGAGAGAGAGAGAGAGAGAGAGAGAGAGAGAGAGAGAGAGAGAGAGAGAGAGAGAGAGAGAGAGAGAGAGAGAGAGAGATGCAACAATTCGACAGGCAAAAATAAACTGCAGAGAGTTAATGAAAACGAAAGAGTTAATATGTCGAAAAGGCCTAGACTTCACCTTTTCTATAGGTGAGCTGTTTGAATGAAACCACCCGAAATATGTAATGCCTAATCCATACAGGGGTTAACAACACCATTATAAAGAGAAAGCAACTGAGATGAGTGAAGAAATTGTAAAAGCGCCTAAAAACACCCAACTTCTTAAAAGCTTGTTTAGAATGAGAAGTAATGTAATCCTCTCGAGAAAGATCACTAAGAATATTAATGACCCGAGGAGGAAAGAAATAGAAATAGCTTCGAAATTATATAAGGTTGAATTATAGGTAAAGGTTTGACGGAAGAGTTAAAGATTTGTAAATGGGAAAACGGCAGTTATGCCTTCAGAAGATATTAGAGGAAAGAAAAAGAAATAAGATAAGTTGGAACTGAGATTTTTGGAAAAATGCCAGAAAAGTCGTGAGTATAAAGAACCAGAAATTTTATTGCATTTGCTACAGAGAATTTAGTTTTTGATATTACGGAGACCAGATTGGCAGAGGTGAACTTTAATCACCCAAAATGATGATTTTAGTGAAAGGAGAAGAAAGAATGTGCACTATTTAGTTTAGGAAATCAATGAATTTTGAATAGTCAATAAAATTAGGTAAAATAGACAGAACAAATAAATTGTTATAGAATTGCAAGAAAACCTAAGACGTCAAGTGGAAAATTCAAAAGACTCCAGAATAGATACAAGAGAACAGACAACATCGCTGCGCATATTTACACAACGTCCGCCTTGGCTGAAAATTATTCGTTGAGGCAATAGGAGGTAACAGAATGATAGTGTTCACCGTCAGATCACTCAAATACATAAGTTTTGGTTGAATGTAAGAGAAGATGTCCAGAAGTAGAGATGTGTTGCTCGACAAAGTGAAAATTAGACAGGAGACCGGATATTATATATTATATATTATATATATATATATATATATATATATATATATATATATATATATATATATATATATATATATATATTATATATATATATATATATATATATATATATATATATATATATAGATATAGAGAGAGAGAGAGAGAGAGAGAGAGAGAGAGAGAAAATATAAAATTTTTTTTTGTTTTTATTTATTAACAAATTGTTTTATTACATTGAAAAATATAAAATAACATAAAACAGAAATAAAAATATTCTTTTCTTAGATCACGGACTATGAAAAAAAAAGAAAAAAAAGAAAACAAATTGCACCAAATCAAATTTTTTTATTTTTATATATATATATTATATATATATATATATATATATATATATATATATATATATATATATATATATATATATATATATATATATATATATATATATATATATATATATATATATATATATATATATATATATATATATATATATATATATATATACTAATGTCTGCTATTGGACTCGAACCAACAACCTTTAAGATTGTAAGTCTAGCGCGCTCACCACTCTGCTACGGCAGTACAAAAGGTAATTGCCTGGGAACTTGCTTATGATCTAAAGTCATGACGTCAAGCCCAAAGGACTCCCCCGACTGCCACACGAGCAAGGGGCAACGGGGTCAATTGTCGAGTCCATCACTCGCAGACAGTTATACTCAAGATTTTAAAGTCTGCTATAACCTCTCACAGACTATTTTCTATATAGAAAATTGATGTCTGCTATTGGACTTGAACCAACAATCTTTAAAATGGTAAGTCTAGCGTGCTGACCACTCTGCTAAAGCAGTAAGTACAAAAGGGAATAGCATTAGAACTTGCTCATGATCTTAAGTCATGACGTCAAGCCCAAAATACTCCCCCGACTGCAACACGAGCAAGGGGTAACGGAATCAGTTGATCATTGATCGGAATGATTTTCAATTGCAAATCAAAATTCTGATAGGCTTTTCTGTGCCACCAATACGGTAGCCCTACTACTTATATATATATATATATATATATATATATATATATATATATATATATATATATATATATATATATATATATATATATATATATATATATATATATATATATATATATATATATATATATATATATCGGGCAATACCTTTTGATTAATTTTTTAGATAACCTGAGCTGCTTTTCATTTTACATAGTCTTATCTTTTAAATGTTCAGCTCACAAATCTTGCACTTATCTACTGTGTTAATTTTAACCTACACTCTATTTGTAAATCTTCAAATATCGTCCTTCTTCTGCTTCCTCATCTCTACTGATTTGAACATTTTCTAGTTCAGTTGATCGAATTATATCTACATTTAAAATCTTTATTTGGAATTAGCATTCTGAAATTCTTTTGATTTTTGTATTTCTAAAAACAGTGAGACAGATCACTTCAGTCTTTCATCTGGATTTAAAGTTTGCTTTTTTCCAACTCTGGTGAATGTTATACTTAATTTTCAGATTTTTTTTTATCATCTTTTACAGACAGAACTCTTTTCAAGGAAAGAGTTTAATATTTTAATAAAAGTGATAAGAATGTAATTAAAAATCTAACAATGCCAACCTTAAACAAGTTAATAATAATTCTGCATTTATTTGGCCTGTTTTGAGAAGCTCTGTAACGACGTTGGTGTTATATCATTGGTCAGCACTGTTACTAGAGACGTCTGAGTATATATATATATATATATATATATATATATATATATATATATATATATATATATATATATATATATATATATATATATATATATATATATATATATATATATATATATATATATATATATATATATATATATATATATATAATATATATATATATATGAAAACATTGTATTTTATTTTAAAGTATTATAATTTTTCCCTACTCTGTCTTTACCTTAACCTGTAGAAGTGGTCCGGCCTTTTCTCCAGCTCCAGTTTATAGACTAAAGTTTAAAGTACGACTCCGGCTTTGACTCCTCAATCCTATATATAGGTGAATGTGTGTTTTTTTTTTTTTTTTTTTCTAAAGTATATAGCCTATCTTTATATTTATTAGTATATGCGTCCCTTTTTTCTGCCTAATAGCGTGATGTCCTTAGGTACTTATAACTGTTATATATTGTATCGTATCTTTCATAGCACATAATAAATCAAACTTAAATAGATCAATGCAGGGGTTCTTTATCCTAAATTATAGCTCTTTTTACGTATATTTGCTCTCAGACAAAAAAAATTTTGCACGCAAATGTCAGACTAAATTTATGAGAGAAAAATAAAAAAAATAAAAGGAAAAAGGAATCCAACAGACGAAGATTTTTAAAATTTATAATTAATTGATTATATCTCCCTAAAGGACATTGCATTGAGGAAAGAATTATCTGCTCAGCAGATTTAAAAAGGAATTTTGGAAAAATAATAAATGTAACAAATTCAAAATTTGATTAAATCAATTTAGGAATAATTAACGAGGAAAGGATTCTAAATAAGTTGACGAAATGTTTTCAAATATGAGAATTTAGATCAGAAGAAAAATTAACGAATTTACAATATGTTCCAGATCTTTTACTTGCGATATCAGATTATTCAGAAAATAAACAAATATATATATATTTATATATATATATATATATATATATATATATATATATATATATATATATATATATATATATATATAATATATATATATATATATATATATATATATATAATATATATATATATATATATATATATATATATTTATATATATATATATATATATATATATATATATATATATATATATATATATATATATATATATATATATATTATATATATATATATATATATTTATATATATATATATATATATATATATATATATATATATATATATATATATATATTATATATATATATATATATATATATTTTTTTTACCTTTTTATTTTAGTCACATCTGAAATAAAATTGTTAAAGAAAAAAACAAAAAAAAAAATAAAACAAAAAAAAGTTTGGCAAATAGAACAATAAACAATAAAAAAAATTTGAGATAGATAGATAGATAGATACATAGATAGATAAAGAGATACATTGACCTTAATTCTTTATTCCGTAAACATAGTACATAGCATGGTTAAAAAATGCAATACAATAGAGATAGATAGATAGATAGATAGATAGATAGATAGATAGATAGATATATAGATAGATAGATAGATAGATGGAATAAATATGTGAAGGCTACTCAACAAGAATTAAAAAACCTGAAGAATGACATGTGGTAATATTTGCTGAATAAATGAAGCTTTTGTGTAGAAAGTTGAATTTTTTCTTTAAATATTAGAAAGTAGAATTTTTCTCCTTTAAAATAAACCTTAATGTCATGTCTCTCATTGATTTTATACTATCTTACTCATTTATATATATATATATATATATATATATATAATATATATATATATATTATATATATATATATATATATATATATATATATATATAGTTATATATATATATATATAATATATATATATATATATATATATATATTATATATATATATATATATATATATATATATATATATATATATATATATATATATATATATATATATATATATATATATATATATATATATATAATATATATATATATATATATATATATATATATATATATATATATATATATATATATATATATATATATATATATATATATATATATATATATATATATATATATATATATATATATATATATATATATATATATATATATATATATATATATATATATATATATATATATATATATATATATATATATATATATATATATATATATATATATTATATATATATATATATATATATATATATATATATATATATATATATATATATATATATATATATATATATATATATATATATATATATATATATATATATATATATATATATATATATATATATATATATATATATATATATATATATATAATCTCTGTGGGCAAAAGCCACAGACCCACCAAATTCCATCGGAGTTGGAGAAAAATCTATCTTGGTCGACGGAGGCGGACATGCACAGATGCACAGCGTTTGAAAATATGCAAGTCAAAGGAAGTTGGGAAAACAGATAAAAGGAGTGTGCTCTAGACTTTACCAGTAGAGTATATGTAAGATTGAGCATAGTGGTAAAATCTGGGTCTGAGAGTTGGACAGAGAAAGGATAATACTGTGAAGAAGGCGTGTCGCAAGAGATCTTCTCAATGCAGAATGCAGGAGGTATGCGGCGGTAGAGTTCAGAAGAGCAGTGTTCGTTGTAATAGTGATAGTAAAGAGCATTTATAAATTCTAACATTTTTGAACTCTAACATTTCTGGCTTTGAACAACTCTTTTCAAAGACTGAGTTCATCTATCACATTAAATAAATCACAAAACACACCAATAACAAATACCTAACAAACTGTAATCCTGCAATACTGATACTTAAAATATTTTTACGTATTTTTATATATATATATATACTATATATATATATACTATATATATATATATATATATATATATATATATATATATATATATATATATATATATATATATATATATATATATATATATATATATATATATATATATATATATATATATATATATATATATATATATATATATCCCTTCATTAGTACCTCACTCCTCGAAGAATTTTTTTTTTTTTAACATTTTTTTCTACAATCATATCTGTAACACTATATGTTTCAACTGAGATTATTTATCAAAATTATTTTCAAACTATGATTTGAATATATAGGATTAATAATATATTAAAAACACGCAAATAAATAATTAATATATGAAAATGACAATACATATATAAAGTTTTAGCGCTTCTTTCTGGCATTGCACTCAAGTTTAGACATCGTGTAAATATTTTCCCTCAGTGAACGATAAATTATAAACCAAATGAAAAAGAAGGTAAAGATAAGTCGAGGAATTCCAATGTAATAAAACTGTTAAGAAGAAGGCGGTATTTATTACACTGAACAAGTCTGGAATTGATAGACTTCTTAGAAGTTTGCTTGTATAAATGGCACCAAGAGATGGAATATCTCGTCAATAATTTAAAAGAATTGGAGAGAAAAATACATTTTTAAGACATTACTTAAACCTATGCATTTGTAAGTGTAACTGACGCCTTCTCTCAAAATCTCACTCTTTTTCTCTGCTATATATATATATATATATATATATATATATATATATATATATATATATATATATATATATATATATATATATATATATATATATATATATATATATATATATATATATATATATATATATATATATATATATATATATATATATATATATATATATATATATATATATATATATATATATATATATATATATATATATATATATATATATATATATATATATATATATATATATATATATATATATATACACATTATATATATATATATATATATATATATATATATATATATATATATATATATATATATATATATATATATATATATATATATATATATATATATATAAATCAGGATGAACACAATGTAAATATAACAGAATAAATTATTATTTTCACTATGTCAAGAAATTTCTTCAAGGATGTTTTCAGGGCATAATTTATTAAATATTAATAATCATTGATTATTCAGAAAAAAAAAATATTTTATCCCCTAGTCAAGAAAATGTTAATTATCCCTTAAAGTTTCTTATTAGAATTTACAACAGGCAAATTGTGTTTACCTTCGGGCAAAACAAAACCGTATTATTAATGTGTTTAATTTGAGATTTGCGTGTTTTCTTCTGTCCTCATTTTATTTTTATATTTTTTTCTCTTGTTTTGAAATTCTACATTTTCTTATGTTTAAGATTTTTTATTTTTTATTTTGATTGTGAGAGTATGTGCTGTTTGCTCTCTGTAAATGAATATTCTTTATTTTGAAGTTGTTAATGTTAATGATATAAGATAATAAAATGTTAATTTATTATTCCTTTTTATGAGCTTCACACCCAAATTATGCTTGGAATTCGTCGAAAAGAAATTTATAAAGTGTCGAACTCGATAACTCCAAAGCAAGATTTCAATTATTTTTTAAAGCCACGTTAATCTAACCTTTTTTTCCCCTCTCCCCATTTCGGGAAAGATTTGATTTCCATTCTTGAATATCGAATTTCTTTTTCTTTTTAGTACATGATTTAAATATTTTCACTTCGATTTTATTTCCAAGGAATTATCTTTATTTCTTTCCCTATAAAACTCTATCTCAGTACATATATATATATATATATATATATATATATATATATATATATATATATATATATATATATATATATATATATATATATATATATATATATATATATATATATATATATATATATCTCCTCTGGTGGGCAAAGCCCAAAGGCCTGCTAATTTCCACCAGGGTTGAGGAAACACCGGAAAATAATCGTTAAGCATTGACATGTCCAGATACACGACGCTTAAAAGTGTTCAAGTCAAAGTAATTTGGGAAAACAGATAAAGGGATTGTGTTTCAGACTTTACAATTAGAGTACATGTAAGACTGAGCATAACGGTTATGTCTAGGGTCAGAATGTTGGACAAAGGAAACTTATGAGACGGGAGAGTTCAGAAAAGCAGTGTCCATTGTAATAGCGAAAGTATAGAGAAAGTGAAGCTACATTTCGTGAGAATTGATAAGACGAAAAGTCCTAGACTTCACTTCTCAAGGAGAGCTGTATGAGTGGAGTCACCACAGATGTGTGAGACGTACCCATACATGGGTGGACAACACCTTTGTAAAGAGAAAGCCACTGGGGTAGCGTAAAAAAATCACCAGAAAGAGGAGTAATGTGATTCTTCCAAGAAAGATCACGATAAAAAAAAACACCGAGAATATTAAGGACAGATGAAGGCTTTATGGTGTTTTCAAAGAAAATGTTACAGTTGATGGAAGGTTGATTCGGGTGGAGAGATGGAGGAATTGAGTTTTTGAGGCATTGAAAACAACCATGTTTTTTCTTATCAAATTTGAAATACGAGAAAAGTCAGAGGTAAGTTGCTCCAAGGCCACCATACAGGTGTCAATTAACTGTTGCTGGGAGGTGCGTCATTAAACCGAAAGGAGTAATGAAGGATGGAGTCATTAGCATAGAAGTGGATAGAGGATGAGGTAATTGGAAAAAAGTGCTGGGTCCAGGACAGAACACTGAAGAATACCCCAATTAATAGATTTAAAGGATGAATGTTCGTCGTCTACAATAGTTCCTATAGATCGACCTGAAAGAAAGTCAGAGAGAAAGAAGACTACAGAAAGATGTATAGATTTCAAAAGTGGGAAGTTTAGAAATCAAAGCTTTGTGCCAGACTATATCAAAGGCTTTCGATATATTCAGAGACACAACAAAAGATTCACCAAAATGCGAAGGGCTGAAGTTCAAGAGTCAAAGAGAAGGGAAAGAAGATCACCAATAGGGCGTTTCTTACAAAAGTCAAACTGACAGTCAGAGAGAAGATTAGAAGAATTGAGATGTTTTCAAATCTTTCTTTTAAGGATAGATTCAAAAACTTTAGAAAGAACGGAGGTTAAAGAAATGGGACGGTAGTTGGAGGGTTGAGAGGGTCATCCTTCTTCGGCACAGTCTGAATGAAGGCACGTTTCCAGCAAGAAGGGAAGATTGAAATAGAAAGACGGAGACGAAACTGTTTACCAAGGCAGGGTGTGCATGCTCGGAAGCACAAGCTTTGAGAACCACAGGAACGATACCATCAGGACCGTACTCTTGCTTGCGTTAAGCTCAATTTTTGGCATAAATGAGTTGGAGGGAGTTGGAAGGAGGAGGAATAGCTCCTAAATAGTCTAAAGTTGAATTAGAGGCAAAAGTTTGTGAACATTTTTAATAAAGAAACTCCCCATCATTTGTCTTTTGTTAATATCTGAACTTCACAAGTATGATTTTCACATATCCGAGTTTAGATATTAGCAAAAGACAGATAATAGTGCTCTCTTTATTGAAAATATTAAGAATTTAAATAGTCTGCAGAGCAACCTCATCGATAATTTTACTAATCTTTTATTATTAAATGATTCAAAAATTTCCAAATTTGTTAAAAGTCTTCATAAAATAACTTAGTATTTGTTTTTGTTTTTTGTTTTTTTTTTCTTTTTCTGTTTAGTTTGTACAGTTTATTAATTATTTGATTATTTTAATATTTCTAATTAATTAAATCATTTTTATTTTAAACAATTTATTTTTCTTCTTCTTCTTCTCTAATCTTATAAGTAACAACCACCTTTTATTTTCTTCACAAAAATTTTTGTTTATAATTTTTGAATTTTTAGTACTGAGGAGAAGCGTGTCTTTTCTCGAAAGATTTTCCCAGTTTTAATAGATCTTTTCTATCATTAGGGTTTTATTTCTATAAAATATCACAAGGTTATAGTGTTTTATCTATTATATATATATATATATATATATATATATATATATATATATATATATATATATATATATAATATATAATATATAGCGTTTTTATATATATATATATATATATATATATATATATATATATATATATATATATATATATATATATATATATATATATATATATATATATATATATATATATATATATATATATATATATATATATATATATATATATATATATATATATATATATATATATATATATATGGTAATGGGATAAAGAGTGTTTGGTATTGAGATGAAGGGTGTAAATCCTATACACTTTTAAATCTTATCAGGGAAGCGTTTTTAAAAAGGATTAAAAAAAATAAAATTTTAAAAAAAAAATTTTTTTGAAAATTAAATAAAATATAAAATATATATATAATAATATATATATATATATATATATATATATATATATATATATATATATATATATATATATATATATATATATATATAATATATATATTTTATATATATAATATATATATTTATATATATATATATATATATATAATATCGATACCATCTTCTCACACCTTCTCACCCACAACTAGGCTACGATACGCAACAAAACGGCTTTTGACAATTTGAAGCTCTGGTTCGAATCCCAGCATGCAAATAAAAGTTTCCTATATTTATAATTTAATTAGTTGATATACTTGATTTGAATTACTAAAATATAATATATATAATATATATATATATATATATATATATATATATATATATATATATATATATATATATATATATATATATATATATATATATATATATATATATATATATATATATATATATATATATATATATATATATATATATATATATATATATATATATATATATATATATATATATATATATATATATATATATATATATATATATATATATATATATATATATATAATATATATATATATCAAAAACCAATCTCCAACATATCGTTAATTTTTTTTTCTCTTTATTTGCCATATGACACGAACACGCATTCAAATCTTCTTTATACTTTTTTTTTTTTTCTTTTTTCTTTTTTACCTTATTTAAATTTCAAAATTTTGAAGATTAAGCCTTGATTATGTGGAATGCGAAGCGATAAATCCCTTTTTCATTATTTATATGATAAGTAGGAGCGAAATTTTACGCCTTAATATCACTTTCTCTAAGCGGATTACTATAATTCGTTTAATATGAGAAGTAGTGATAATAATAATAATGATAACAATAATGATAATTATAATAATTATAATAATTATAATAATAATGATGATGATGATGATGATAATTATAATAATATTAATAACTAATAATAATAATAATAATAATAATAATAATAATAATAATAATAATAATAATAATAATGAATAATAATAATAATAATAATAATAATAATAATAATAATAATAATAATAATAATAATGATAATAATAATAATAATAATAATAATAATAATAATAATAATAATAATAATAATAATAATAATAATAATAATAAAAATAATAGTAATAATATAATTATCATCATCATAATTATTTTTATATTTAATATTAGTATTAGTATCATTAGGATTAACGATAAATAGTTATTTTAAGATATTTGTATTCAGCAGTTTTTGTAGCTTCATGTGAACAGAATTTCTGTCACGATATTCGCAAACGAAATTTTATTGTGATTTCGTGTTTAATGGATATTTTTCACATTTATTCTTAATATATCGACATTTTCTAAACCTTGCTTATTAAATGGCTATTTCTTCGCTTTTAGTATTGACAAATGAAGAAAGGAGGATCGCTTATTTTTTATGATTAAGCTGAAAATTTTTACTGATATGCCTAAATGGTATTAAATTATATACTCTTCTACTTTCTAGTAAAATCCAGTAAATTGTTGGTGAGAGAGTATGTAATTTTAATACGATCGCAAACCGATATATATATATATATATATATATATATATATATATATATATATATATATATATATATATATATATATATATATATATATATATATATATATATATATATATATAACCTTTAACACAATCGTAGGGGGTGTTGTTCGCCCTATATGGAGTATTCTTCACACGTCTGGGGTGGTTCCACCCGTACAGCTCTCCTTGAGATGGTGGAGTCTAGGGCTTTTTCGTGTCATCAGCTCTCCTGCTCTCACTAATTCTCTCCAATCCC
>SEYY01022686.1:52500-55000 GCA_009176605.1 Armadillidium nasatum | reverse complement strand
TATATATATATATATATATATTATATATATATTATATATATATATATTATATATATATATATATATATATATATATATATATATATATATTATTATATATATTATATATATATATATATATATATATATATATATATATATAATATATATTATGTATCAGGATGTTACGTGCTTTTCTTATCATGATATTTTTGAATTTATTAACAAATAACGTCACCCTCTTCACATTTTTATGTTCAAATATTATAAGAGAACATAGAGGAGAAAAAAATAAAAAATTAATATAAATTCAAACATTTTATTGGGCTGAGGACAAAAATTAATCAACGTCTGACGAATTTTTTTTTTTACTTTGGTGTTTGAATTCTATTTTTACATATTTATTGTAAAAGGTGAGTGAGTTATATATATATATATTTATAAATTTCAATAGATTTTTTTTTTTTAATTTAATTTTTTTTCCTTTATTTTTTTTTTTAAGTTGTAAGAGTAAGACCGTGACGGAAGAAACATTTCTAATCATAAATTTGATTTAATTAAAGAAAAAAAAAAGATTAATTAAAACTGTCTCTTTTTCCTATATGATTTTTTTTTAAATAATAGATGTAATCGAATCAATTCACCAACATTTAATATTCTACTTCTAAGTTTGAATTGTCCTTATTTTCTTATGCTCTTTTTATAGAAATTAATTTATTTTATTTTTCTTCAAAATTTAAGTGTTGAGAGTACCTAACAAATCTGATAGAATAATTATAATTATATTTATTTGTTTAAAAAATTTAATTGTCAATTATTATTCAGGTAAATAAATCTATTGATAAAAATAAGAATTTCAGCTAAAAACAAATAAAAAAACATGAAAATCAAAACAATCATGATTTTTTTTATTTGAATATATATATATATATATATATATATATATATATATATATATATATATATATATATATATATATATATATATATATATATATATATATATATATATATATATATATATATATATATATATATATATATATATATATATATATATATATATATATATATATATATATATATATATATATATATATATATATAAATGGGAAACTTGACTTACCGTTCCGAAGAGCTCGGATGGAATGGGACAGTCAAGCTTGGCAGAGTCTCCAGGATTTACAACAACCACAGTTCTATTTGAATCTCTAGTACTCGGTGGGTGGGGACTGTCATGTCTTATTTCTCTGTGGCTTCCAATTGACAATTTCACCGTAGTTTCAGGCTCTGGTGTACCATAAGCGTTCGATATAATATTCAATACTGAAAAGTATATATATATATATATATATATATATATATATATATATATATATATATATATATATATATATATATATATATATATATATATATATATATAAATTAAGCATAAATAATTTGTTTGTATGTGTTTGAATCAATGTATGTGAGATATATTCTTAATTAAAAATTATTCATTGCAATGTTTGGTTTCGTAAATGACAACGGTTGAATAGAAGAAACATTTCGTATGACCAAATCCTGTAAGAGAAATTTCGAACAAAATAGGAAAAAAAAAAAAAAAAAACAGGAAACTCCGTTTTCATTGTAAGTTTTTATTTACTCTGTTTACTCTCATTACCCCACTATGCTATTTTTACTGATAATCCGAGTATTCAAATACCGGCTTATCAGTGTTCGTTTATAGCCCTTTCTAGCTAGACTAGAAATATTTCAACTTCTACTGCTTAAGCCATTGTAACCTTTTTATTAGGGGTTTTGTTTCTCGTTTCCAGGCTCGAGAAATTCAAGTCTAATATTTTGCATGATAGTTAATTTTCAGGCATTATTTCAAACACAACAGCTCTTCTTATACAAGTTCCCAAACTGTTGGTAAATCCTATCGCCTCTCTTTTAATTTTTATCTATTCCCTTACTTGTTTTCTTATTTATTTGCACACACATATACATTCTCTCATATACCAGATTTATCACTCAAAGATTATATTTCCTACACGTTGAGATGAAATCAAGTTATCATAAAAATAGTCATTCACTCAGAATTAATTAACACTCATCACTGTGCTGTGTCTACCTGCAGGCTTTTATATCAAAATCTAACCTTTTAACTTATTACAACTCATTTTTCCTACTACAGAAAACTAAACTTTCAATATTTGAGAAATCTTTACTAAATCGTAATATATGACAATATATGCGTTCTAAAATTCCAAGTTTTCCAGAAATACCTAAATCTAATACAATTAAATTTAGATATGATCATCAATAAAACATTATTCTTTAAAATTTTGCTTTCAAATTTGATTTACTTAAACAAACATGTTGCTTAAGCCTTTGTAATTACATTAAGATCAACAATGTAATTAAATTGTAATTATCATACAAACAAATATATTATAAACTTTCATTTAGAAGTAAGTAACTCGGATGAACATGTGCGTAAATACATTTGTTTAACATGATTATGCTTAAAAAT
>SEYY01022686.1:42500-47500 GCA_009176605.1 Armadillidium nasatum | reverse complement strand
ATATATATATATATATATATATATATATATATATATATATATATATATATATATATATATAAATAGGTTGAGGGGGGATAGGAGTGAGTGGAAAAGACTGGTTAAGGGGTGTGTTAGGGAATGGATGTGGCCTGCAGTAAACACCACCCCACGATTGTGAGGTTGTGAGAGTATATATATATATATATATATATATATATATATATATATATATATATATATATATATATATATATATATATATATATATTTAAAGCAAAAAGGGAAGGGAGGTAAGCAGATTAAGAAAAGAGAAGTGTAGATAATTATAAAGAAAAGAAGCGACTTGACCTTTTTTTTCCTAATTTAGTTCATAGAGATTTCGTTCTTCTTCTTTAGATGTAAGAAGGAAATAGAGAGAGAGAGAGAGAGAGAGAGAGAGAGAGAGAGAGAGAGAGAGAGAGAGAGAGAGAGAGAGAGAGAGAGAAAGAAAAAGAAGATCGCAATTTAATAATAAATTGCCTTTTGTAATGGCCTTTAAGAAAACATTTTATTTCCTTTCCTTCATCGTAAATTCTTTTTCGGCTTAGTCAAAAAGATTCTTTTTATAAAACTACCCCAACAAAAAAACTCTTATTTAGCCCCCATCATGTAAACAACCCCCAAAATGGGTTGACTCAATTCCCCCCTTTTTTTTTCAAAAGCACAGCATAATCCTTTTGAATATCCGAGGCTCATCCTTAAGCAATAAGCTACGGCTCCTACGATCCAAGACCTCTTTTTAACAAAAGGAAAGGAAAAAAATTGCGAGCCAGTTAGAAAAGTTATTGGTTTATCAAACACTCAAGAAGTCAGCAAGCGTCCTTTTAGCAATACACGTTGCTTTTATAAAGTAAAAATTTACCTTCTTCAGACCCCTTTCTTATATATATATATATATATATATATATATATATATATATATATATATATATATATATATATATATATATATATATATATATATATATATATATATATATATATATATATATATATATATATATATATATATAATATATATATATATATATATATATATATATATATATATATATATATATATATATATATAAAGGGTGGACTCTAACAGAGTGTAACTAAGAAAAAATTATGCAAATGCGATCCCAAAATGAAGTTCAAAAATTACAGTAGGTCCATTATCCTAGAAACTTTAGAATAGGAATGACACAAAGCTCAATTATATGATAACAGTTGACCTATAGCTGGGAGTTATAAAAACTGTATGCACTGCAAAGTATACACAACAGTACTGATATGTAGCACAAACCCATTAAAATAAGTAAGGAACACACCTCT
The DNA here is from genome assembly GCA_009176605.1 of Armadillidium nasatum. Classification (NCBI taxonomy): domain Eukaryota; kingdom Metazoa; phylum Arthropoda; class Malacostraca; order Isopoda; family Armadillidiidae; genus Armadillidium; species Armadillidium nasatum. Next base: position 46,162 of record SEYY01022686.1, on the reverse strand, counting down.
TGTGTGTAAAATAGCAAATGTAAAATACGATAAATGAAAGAAAGATAAAAGATAAATGAAAGATAATGAAATATAAATGAATTAAATATTATTACCACATACATCTCAGAAGAGATGCAGGTAATGTTTACCTCTTACATCAAGACTTACCTCATAATGTTGTAATATGGACTGACCGACACCTAAAGGATAAGGGGTGTTTCGTGTAACGCCGAAATCCAGATTTATACGGTCAAGAAGAAACGTCTAAATTAGAAATGGCCCTGCATATTATACAAGTTGTCGCAAATAGCTCTAAAAGAAATAATCCAACTTATTTCAATTAGGAAAGCGTGCATACTACCCTATCCATTCACTTTTTATCTATCCTTCAATTTAGAAACATTTTGTCAGGATACTATTAATTAACAGAAGTATTTTGTAACGGAGCACCATCAAGTACCATACGAAAGGTTACGTCGAATGGTTAGCGCAATTTCTTCCAAAAGGTCTGCTAAATCTTACATGAAAATCTCCAGTATGAACGACAGAATAATTTGTCTTGTAAAACCATCAGTCCAAAAGGATAATCATTAACATTTGTCAAAATTATTTTTGCAGATGATAAGATTTTATCAAAGTATGATGATAGATGTCGTCATATTAAAGTCCATTGTGGGTATTAGTTATCTAACCTCTGTCAAATTTTGCTTGATCCATAAACAAGACAAAGAAATGAAACTGTGGGCTTTGCATTGTCGAAGAAACCATCGACAAATCTGTGTACTGAGAAATCTTCAACGTTGAAGATCTGTACTCGATGTGAGCGAAAAGGGTTGAGTTGTTTCTTCGCGGAAGAATTTCCATGCATCTAATATTCCAGAAAGATTAGGCTTCCTTGTTCCTGTTATTTAGCAATGTTTTTTAGTACATTCGCCTCTACATCATGTGTAAGCATATTATTTTTAGCACCACAATTGGTGATTCAGCGTTGAAAAAAACACAAGTCTTTAAGAACCTGCTGAATTGATGCAAATGTTCCCTTTGATCAATATCGTCGAATTGAAAAAGCTTCTTCATGCAGCCGATAAGCTAAATTCGAATTTAATTTGACTTGTCCATGTACACAAAATACATATCAGCCAATTCCTCCGATGTGAACTCCGCAGTATAAAATCTCATGTCATAAACTGGCAAACTAACAGTAGTTTAGATATTACTGACAGTTTACAGTTAACAGTTCTGCACAACACATTGTGTAGAATTTAACTGGTTGTTTTGAACTACTAAAATTTATGATTTAACCGACCAAACAAAATGTAATACTAGTGGTCTTAATTAAAGAAATACTGTTATGAGGTACATTATCCTTGTGTTATTTTGCATCCATATCTAATAACTCGTTCATAGATACTCACGACAGGTTAACTGCCATAATACATTTGTACCTTGTATCATAACTACTTTAGAATTAGCACGAATTTCAAGTTACCAATAATTTATGAGCTGAGCGTTTTCGAATTATTTTCCATAGAGACTCTTCATTGTTGGTGCCTGTACCACCACGGTTCAAAGTTTGACAAAGTAATTTTCTAAAACCATCTACGTATATATCAGTATATATATATACTATATATATATATACAATATACAATATATATACATATATATACTATATATATATATATATATATATATATATATATATATATATATATATATATATATAATATATATATATATATATATATATATATATATATATATATATATATATATATATATATATATATATATATATATATATATGTAATTTCTTCTAAAGACATTTCTGCTCTCTCTGAACAACATTAAGAAAGTGTACTGTCCGGATGGTATTCCTCTTTTGGTTTTCAAAACATATGCTTCAGAGCTTGCACCCTGCCTTGGTAAACTATTTCGTCTATTTCTTTCTACTTCAAGCTTCCATTCTTGTTGGAAACCTTGGTTCATTGAGAATGTGTCGATAAAGGGGGACCCCCCTCAACCTTCTAACTACCGTCCTATTTCTTTAATTTCTGTTCTTTATAAAATTTTCGAATATGTCCTGAATATTAAGGTTAGGAAGCATCTCAATTCTTCTAATCTTATATCTGAGCGCCAGTATTACTTTTGAAAGAACGTTCTCTGGTGATTTTCTTTCTCTCCTCTCCGACTCATGGTCCTCCGCTCTTCGGCATTTCAGTAAATCTTTTGCTGTGGTGCTGGACATATTAAAAACTTTCGATTAAGTCTGGAACAAAGCTTTCGATTTCCAAACTTACCTCTTTTGGAATCTATCCTTCTCCCTATGACTTTTGCTCTGATTTCCTTTCTGGTTGTTCTGTAGTAGTTGTTGTAGATGGCCACCGTTCACCCTTTAAATCTATTAATTGTGGTGTTCCTCAAGGATCTGAATTATTCCCAACTGTTTTCCTGCTAATGACTTTTTTTCCTTTTTCTTTTTCTTTTTTGCATTAATGACTTTTTTTTCTGTTACTTCATCTCCTATCAACTCCTATGCCGATCACTCTACCCAATCATTACTCTTTTGTATTTGAAAGACAATTAATAGAATTAAGGAGGTTAGCCTTGATCTTTCGCGTATTTCAAATTGGGGAAGAAAAAACATGGTCGTTTTCAATGCCACTAAAGCCTCCTCCATTTCTCTACTCGACACATTCTACCACACAAGTTTATCTTCTTCGAAAACACATAACTCAAATTTTCATTTCTACTCAATATTCTGGGAGTTTCTTTTTCTCGTGATCTTTCTTGAAAAGATCACATTACTTCTCTTTCTAAACATGCTTCTAAGAGGTTAGGTGTTCTGCGGCGTCTTAAGAATTTCTTGATAAGATCCCAATTACTTCCTCTTTACTGGGGTGTTGTTCGTCCCTGTATTTAGTACTCCTCACACATCTGGAGTAGTTCCACACATACAGCTCCTCTCGAAAAGGTAGATTCTAGTTTTTTTTTTGTCTTATAAATGCTGAATGCGGAAATACGGTGTGAAACGCTGACAGAGTATTAAATGAGTACTTAGAACACCTTGGCATTTGTTTTAACCTTTCTAATTAGATTAAGGTTGTCTAGGAAAGAAGCTATCTAAACTTTATATATATATAATATATATATATATATATATATATATATATATATATATATATATATATATATATATATATATATAATATATATATATATATATATATATATATATATATATATATATATATATATATATATATATATATATATATATATATATATATATATATATATATATATATATATAGTGATGGCATACGCATTAACATTGACATCAAAATTAGCATCCGCATGCCCACTTTCGAAAATTTAACATCCGCATCCGCATCCTCATCCTCATCCGCAGTTCAAAATTCGACATCCACATCTTCATCCGCAAATGAGAAAATATGACAATTCATCCATCAGTAAATATATACATATATACATACATATATATATATATATATATATATATATATATATATATATATATATATATATATATATATATATATATATATATATATATATATATATATATATATATATATATATATATATATATATATATATATATATATATATATATATATATATATATATATATATATATATATATATATATATATATA
>SEYY01022686.1:25000-32500 GCA_009176605.1 Armadillidium nasatum | reverse complement strand
ATATATATATATATATATATATATATATATATATATTATATATATATATATATATATATATATATATATATATATATATATATATATATATATATATATATATATATATATATATATATATATATATATATATATATATATATATATATATATATGGGTGACAGGGATAGCAACCCTGCTCGTTAACGTAATTGTTTGTATCATTTCCAAGACCGGCATTGTAAACTTATTCGCCTTGAAGCATGTTATTCTCGAGAATTGAGGGAGAAAGCTTCGAATGTTAGATGGAAAGTGCTAGTTAAACTGAATGAGTGAAAACTATAACTGAGAGTCTGATACTCAAGAACTAGCACTGAAAAACCATAGAGTAGAGTATCAATCTTATTCGAACTCTGAGATACAAGGTTTGATTGCCAGAAGGATGAATATGCTGGTCCCACTGACTGGGTGAAAGCGTTCCTGAGAGAGGATATATTCACTGCTCAAGATACCAATGCTCCTTGTTTGATAAATTCTGGAGGAGTAACACCTGCCAGCACTCCTACCAGGATGGATGGTGATGATATATATATATATATATATATATATATATATATATATATATATATATATATATATATATATATATATATATATATATATATATATAGCATTTAAATACTCATAAATATTTATGTAAAAATGTACCAAGAAAAATGTTACATAAATAAATTAAAATTAAATTCTTAAAGTTAAGAACATTAGTAATATTTATGCTAAAATTTATGCCAAGTTCTTGCATAAGTATCGCGACAAACTAATATAAGCTGCATTGAAACCATTGGAAAGACAATGGATTCAAAACTGAAGATCTGAAGACTGAAGAGTCCAAACAAGAAAAAAACCGAAGTAAACTTGCAAGAATTCTGAAAGCGGAGAAGAAGATCGACCAAGCAACGGCTGAAGTCGCAAGTTCATTCTGAAAGATTTTGAGAAGAGTTAATGTCTATCCGATGCAAGCAAAAGCAAGTGCAGGATACTGAGAAATTCGCATTAAGAAAAGATTGATTTTTGCAATAAATCGGTGAATATAAAAATTATTTAATTTTATTTTAAAAAGAGATTATAATAAACCTTTGGCTACTTTTAATAAAGAGATCATATATATATATATATATATATATATATATATATATATATATATATATATATATATATATATATATATATATATATATATATATATATATATATATATATATATATATATATATATATATATATATATATATATATATATATATATATATATATATATATATATATATATATATATATATATATATATATATATATATATATATATATATATATATATATATATATATATATATATATATATATATATATATATATATATATATATATATATATAAAGGTGAAAAGGATAAAAAATTCAAAAACTCTACTATCCAAAAGTTACCCCGCCCCTCCCCCCCCAAAAAAAACACCTTTTTCATTTATTTATTTATTATTGATTTTCTTTTTTTAGTATCCTCTACGAATGATTCTTTCAAAACAAACATACACATTTCTGAACAGAGTTAAAAATATTTTTAACAAGGCTCAGTTACTGTAGAACAAACATCTCGACCTAGAGTTTTCGTTTGTTCTGTTTCAAATATGTTAAAAATAATGGGAACAATTCTTTTTTTTATATACTTTTAAAACTTTTGCTATTTTGCAAAATCTAAAGTTTTAATTACATTAACTTTTTGATTTGTTTCGAATTAATAGAAAAGTTTTATTCAAATTTAAATGATATGAATGTTTAAAGAGTTTTGTGTTTAATCTGCAACTTTTTTCATTATATACTATATATATATATATATATATATATATATATATATATATATATATATATATATATATATATATATATATATATATATATATATATATATATATATATATATATATATATATATATATATATATATATATATATATATATATATATATATATATATATATATATATATATTATATATATATATATATATATATATATATATATATATATATATATATATATATATATATATATATATATATATATTATAATTATCTGTCATTATAATTGGTACCTCTTCAAGAATTCATTTTTATTTTCCTTTCTCCATGAAAACAAGGGTAAATATAAGAGTATGTAATTAACTCTGCTTATAATAAGATATCAAACAGCTTTTAATAAGTGCATTTATCGCCAAAATGAATAAATTTTACAGTTTTTTTTATTAATATATTACAATTGAAGCATAAGTTGAATTATACCTATTTTTTTAATACAAAAAAAACGTTTAATGTTTACGTGAGAATTTCACCTTTTAATTAGGGACTTTTTATCAGCTATGATAAATAAATCATTAGAATATGAAGTAAAGAATGATAAATTAAAAAATAATAATAATAATTACTCTATGATCAATAAAATTAACATAATAATTAACAATAATTATTTTAAGATCAATAAAATTAACATAATAATTAATAATAATGAAAAAAATATTGCAGCAATTTTTTTTAATAAATAAATATAGGAGAAAAATTTAATTTTTGTAACATTCGTAAATAAAGGTTAAAATACATTTAAAAAGAAAAATACTAATTCGAAATGATAAATTTTCAGAGCTATTTAAAAGGTTTCATGCGCAATAGAATTAGAAAAATTCTTAATGAACAAAAACACACGAAATTATATATATATATATATATATATATATATATATATATATATATATATATATATATATATATATATATATATATATATATATATATATATATATATATATGGTAAAGGTATAGAATGTTTCTGAGTTTCAATGTTTTGAAAATATCGATATTCGAAAATATCGATATATCGAAACATCGATATGCCTATTCAAATATTATTCTAATTATTTTTATAATTATTATTATTTAGTTTTCTAGCGTACCTAGTTCGACTTATTATAACCTGAACTACAGAAGTTGCCGTAAAATTCAGGCCTAACCTATACAAAAACGTTACAATGAGATACCGATTAAAATCATAATTTCAAAATATCGATATAAAAAATATCGAAACTCAGAAACATTATTTACCTAAGCCTATATATATATATATATATATATATATATATATATATATATATATATATATATATATATATATATATATATATATATATATATATATATATATATATATATATATATATATATATATATATATATATATATATATATATATATATATATATATATATATATATATATATATATATATATATATATATATATATATATATATATATATATATATATATATATATATATATATATATATATATATATAGAGAGAGAGAGAGAGAGAGAGAGAGAGAGAGAGCAGACAGACAGACAGACAGACAGAGAATAGATATATATATATATATATATATATATATATATATATATATATATATATATATATATATATATATATATATATATATATATATATATATATATATATATATATATATATATATATATATATATATATATATATATATATATATATATATATATATATATATATATATATATATATATATATATATATATATATATATATATATATATATATATATATATATATATATATATATATATATATATATATATATATATATATATATATATATATATATATATATATATATATATATATATATATATATATATATATATATATATATATATATATATATATATATATATATATTAGGGATGGAGCGATACCAAAATTTTTACCGATACCGATACCGATACCGATACCTAAAAATTACCAGATACCGATACCGATACGGTATCGGTATCGGAAAATATGCCGATACCGATACCGACTACCGATACCGATACCGATACCGATACTTTACTCTTATCCAAATTTTTTATTTGCCGATACCGATACCGATACTGAAAACCGATACGAAAAATGATACCGATACCGGTATCGGAAAATATGCCGATACTTGCCGATACCGATACCGATACCGATACTTTACTCCATCCCTAATATATATAATATATATATATATATATATATATATATATATATATATATATATATATATATATATATATATATATATATATATATATATATATATATATATATATATATATATATATATATTAGCTAAGAGAGACGGAAAATTAATCATTTTAAAAGGATTAAAATAAGTCTATCTAATTTGCAACTGAGCTTGCAGTTAAATTTAGATAGAAAAACGTCAAAACAAATAATCGATTGAAAATAAATAAGCGAATGAAATTGGCCCTTATTGAAGGGTCATTTTTAATTACAAAATCCTATTTAAAAAAAGATTATGAATCTTAACTCTGAAATATTGGATGGAATACATTATATATATATATATATATATATATATATATATATATTATATATATATATATATATATATATATATATATATATATATATATATATATATATATATATATATATATATATATATATATATATATATATATATATTTCAATTATATTTAATTATTCACTCATTTATTATTAATTTCTTAATTTATATTTTCTTTTTCACTCTTACTTTCATTTGAAACTCTTTCTTTACTAGATTTTCATTTTATTTAATTTATTTGAAAACATTTTTTATTTATATAATTCTTTAATATTTATTTATTTTTTTCTTTGCAAATTTTATTCTTTTACCCTTTGTTCGTTTTTAGCCAAAATATTTCCTCTATTTCATTATATTCTATTTCCTCTAAGTTCTTCACTACCAAATTACATCCTTTTTCATCACTGAATACGACATTTTCGGCTTTGATTTAATGTACATAAGTACGCCTGTATGTGTCCCTAAAAAGATAAAACTTGTACATGATGTGTGTACATAGTGTTATATGGTGTAGGAATGTGCATTTGCAATATTTTAAAACAGATATGACAGTATAATATTAATCTTACTTTTATTTCTGTCTCTTTATCTCTCTGTTTATGTCTGTCTTTCTTTCCTTTCTTTCTGTCTTCGTCTCTCTCTTTCTTTTTTTCTTTCTCTTTCTCTTTTCTCTCTCTCTCCCATCCTACATATATATATATATATATATATATATATATATATATATATATATATATATATATATATATATATATATATATATATATATATATATATATATATATATATATATATATATATAGCCAAACTCAATATGCCTACTTAATATTTTACTCCAACATTTCATAGATTGCAGAATAATACAGGAAAGGAGGCTCATTTCAGATAAATCTTTTCTCAAATCTCTCTCAGGTTTGCCCATCCCTGGTTTAAGAGATAGATAGATTCAGAAGGGAAAACAGATTATGTCATAGAGTTGCAGTGAACAGTGATGAACTTAAAAAGAGGGAGTTTAACAAAGATCATGACTGGGTGTTTAATATTTTCACAGAATGCAAGTACGATAGCTTCTAGCAAGACGCAATGGTGTTGGAATGCGGTGGTCAACTTTCTCAAGGATATGTCTCTGTAGCACCTATCGAAAAGGGATAGAATAAGCCAACACACGTCCTAGAGATATAGGGTCAAGAAAATTGAGAATATTGAACAAATTATTACCTTTGAGTCTGAGACAAAGCTGAACAAATCTCCATCATCTTAGAGACAACTATAGCAACCATTGTGATACAAAAATATAAATCAGTACTTTGTTTATGTTCAACCAAAAATGTTAATGCTGTTCTCAAGTGAGACAGTAGATTCGTTGAAGGAGGCAGGAAAGATGTTTTTTTCTTTTTGATAGAGCGATGTGAAGAGTTGAGTCTTAAGAGTAGAATTTCAAAGATTAATTTGATTCCACCTAGAAATCTAATCTAGATCGGCAGAGAGGAATCAAGATACTGAAGTCGAGAAGCCATTATAAATATAAAAGAGGAAACATATTTAAAAATGAGTGGAATAATGAAGACTTTTGTCATCGGCATATGATTAAATAGAGTTAAAACTGTAGCTAAGAAGATTGTTCATTAAAATAAAGAGAAAAGTTTGAGATAATAGAGAGCTTTGAGGAAATGACGAAGAAGTACCTCTATCATAAAGTGCCAATATGGAACATTCTGAGAGAAAACTTAAAATGACTATGAGAAGGAGGAAAACTAAATGAAGGAAAATTAGAAGTTAGTGACGAGGGCAAAACCCGGTCCAAACCTTTCGATACGCCAAAATCTACCACTTAAGACTCCTAATAGTTCTTAAGAGCAGAATAGAAAACAAATGAGATATTAAAGTGTGTCACCAGTTTACATTGAACATCGAAGAAAGCAATACTTTTAATCTGAAAGAAAGGAATGAAATATCCAATGATCCATGAAAGTTGTGGAAAGATTCAGTGTATTTATAGAGAATATAAGTGAGAGCTATTAAAAGTTGGGAGGATCAGGGAGGCTACTCTTCTTCGGGATTGTGTCTGAATATACTTTCTTTCAACACTAATGAAAAGTATTAGTAAAGAGAGTAGAATTAAAAAAGTATATGAGAAAGTTCAAACACCAACTCTCTAAAAAACCAGGCTTGAATATCATTTGGGATACTAACATCAGACTTTCATAGAAATCGGGTCCTATGTTGGGATGGGCGGATTTCCAGTTAGCTCCAGTTATATCCGGTTATCAGACAAATTTACTATGTCCCATCCGTAGTCATATGGACACTATCATATGTAATCCAAAGGATAGAAATGAGTCACCTGAATGGTGAGGAAGTAGGAAGAGGGATGCAAGAATCTCAAATGTTGAAATAGAGGAAAAAAAGAAACCTAAAGCTGAATTTCTCAGAAAGAGTGTTACCTACAAATTTGCAGGGACGATAAAGAGGCGGAAAGGCAGATTCACAGAGGGTATTAGAAACATTTTCTGGCAAGAGTTCGAAATGTGTTATCAGTAGGAGAAAAAAATGAGATGAGCACACTTCCTTTTGTTAGAAACACCCTTGACCAGTCTTAAAATATCCCAAGATCGATTCGGAATGGAATGGTATCCCTTACTCCATATTAGCGTCTAAAGTTACATTTAGAAGGCAGTATATACAGGCTGGAAAAATATAATCTAAAGATATATATATATATATATATATATATATATATATATATATATATATATATATATATATATATATATATATATATATATATATATATATATATATATATATATATATATATATATATATATATATATATATATATATATATATATATATATATATATATATATATATATATATATATATATATATATATATATATATATATATATATATATATAATATATATATATATATATATATATATATATATATATATATATATATATATATATATATATATATATATATATATATATATATATATATATATATATATATATATATATATATATATATATATATATATATA
>SEYY01022686.1:0-2500 GCA_009176605.1 Armadillidium nasatum | reverse complement strand
TAATTTACAGTTGGTACTCATTTTCTGTCTTGATTTCAGCAACTCTTGATAATGACTATAGCCAATAGCTGAAACGTTGATTTATTTTATAAATATGAAAGTAATAAAGATCTTTGATTCATGAATATATTCATTTTTTGCCATACTTTTCTTGATTAAAATTAAGCTAGAAAGGGGCAATGCACTATATATATATATATATATTATATATATATATATATATATATATATATATATATATATATAATATATATATATATATATATATATATATATATATATATATATATATATATCCACTGGGTATTGATAACGGAAAATAATAAAAGAGATTCAAATCATCAGGGAGGTAAAAAATAATTTAAAAGTTTAGAAAAAGATTAATGAAAGTTTTACCTGAAAATTAAAAATAATTTCATTAATTTTTAATTCAAATAATTTTTAGATTTAATGAAAATAAGTTTATAATGATATAATCTCTTTGAATTCGTATATCGCATCTCTGATTATATATATATATATATATATATATATATATATATATATATATATATATATATATATATATATATATATATATATAATATATATATTATATATATATATATATATATGCTTACGGCAAAAACTCGACAGATTTCACTATAGACGAAATCTGTTCTCCTTGGACTTTTTTCAGAAAGGGAAATTACTTCTTCGGGATTAACTTCTATATCCTTGTGAATAATAAGTAAAGCCAGGTCTGTTGTACGATCTTGTCCCATTGAATTTCTGAGGTAATTTTTAAACGCTTTAAAATAGAAAATGCGTGCTCAGGTGTTACTGTTGATACTGTAAGCGTTGTTAATATCTGACAAAGCTTCCAGATGTTTGGGTACAATATAGGATTGCATGTTGATAATGTTTCTATAACTGTATTAAGCCTAGCATCAGTATTCAACTCTCTCCATTTTTGTTTCCAAAGTTCAAATTCCATGTTTATGTTGTCAGGGTTATGGAGTAAGTTTGCCTAAAATCTTGTGCAAGCCGTAAGTTCAGTTAATGATAATAAATCAAAACAACGCCGTGGCATAAATTTTTGAAGTGATTGTAACAAATTATTATGCTTTTTGAATCGGTCTTCCAATTCATTAATAAATTTGTCCGACAAAGGAATAAAAAGGTGCACCTTATAATATTGCTCAGTTGTAATAATAATTAACTTCGACACTTTTATTTGAAGAAGTGCACATCGAGGCACTGATATAGTTATATTTAGTTTTGGAGAAAGACAAATGGCTTCATCAAAGAGATCTTTGAATAATGAGTTTGCATCTAAACGCCATTTTTGCTTAACTTTTACTATGCATCAAGTACAGAATTTAACAATTGTTGTGCTTGGTTTAAAGCTTCACCATTGCATATTCTAATTTTTTAAGAGAATGAACCACAGCTAAATAAAGCTCTTTAAATCTCATTACAGCATCATGTTTGTACACTCATCTTGTTTAACACAAACATAAGAAGCGATTTCCTCTTATGATCAGTTAGATTTGATTTAATATATTCCTTAAGAACAAAAGTTCTTTTTTGGGGAAGAAGAGAAAAAGTTTCCAACACATTTTATGGTACTCAAGCAAAATTTTACAAGGGGAACTTTAGAAGCATTATATATAGCTAGGTTTAATACATGAGCACTATAATAAACATACAAAGCTGTTGGGCAGATGGTAAGACTTTGCGCTAACCACTACACCACTGATGGTACAAAAAGGAATTTACTGGGACTGTCAACTCTGACGTTTATTCAGGGACAGTTCTAGCGGATTCCTTTTTGTACCATCAGTGGTGTAGTGGTTAGTGCAATGTCTTCCGAATCTCAAGCAGGTGAAATTTTAAAATATTATATTCCACGTTTTATTTAAAAAGTATATATATATATATATATATATATTATATATATATATATATATATATATATATATATATATATATATATATATATATATATATATATTAATATATGGCTAGACATAAGTAAGCAAAGAGGGAGCAGCGACACAATCCATACCAGGTCAAATGCCACCACACAAATCTCCTCATGGTCCCCAAGGGCAGAAGACCATAAATCAGTAAGATAGGAAAGTATATCACCAGTAGACCTCGAACGTTGAAAGCCATACTAATAATCAGAGTAAAGGGAATGAGATTCAGATGATTTTTAGAAATGAGGATAGAAAAGGGTTTTAAAAATCTTGGACATAATACAATTGAGAAATATAGGGCGATAGTTTGAAGGATCAGAGCTGCTACCTTTCTTCAGAATAGGTTAGGCTAATGAGCACTTCCAACATTGAGGAAAAATTCTAGTATTCAGGCACAAAGAGAAAAATTGAACGAGAAATGGAGCTAGCTCAGAGGCACACTCCCTTAAAACTCGGGGAGGAATTCCATTTGGACCGCTTGCCTTTCGAACCTTCATGAATTGCAGAAGCTCATACACCTGATGAAATGTAATCAT
>SEYY01022685.1:10000-15265 GCA_009176605.1 Armadillidium nasatum | reverse complement strand
AAGTGAGAGCTATAGGGCGATAGTTGGAAGGATCAGAGCGGCTACCTTTCTTCGGAATAGGTTGGACTATTGCGCGCTTCCAACACTGAGGGAAAGTACTAGTATTGAGGCATAGAGAGAAAAGTTGAACGAGGGACGGAGCCAGCTCAGAGGCACACTCCCTTAAAACTCAGGGAGGAATGCCATCCGGGCCGCTTGCCTTCCTAACGTTCATAGACTTCAGAAGCCCATGCACCTGGTCAAATGAAATCACAGGCAAATGCATGGTACCTCTGAGAGGAGAAGAAGTAGGAGGAGGATTGCCGGAGTCGTCCAGGGTAGAATTAGAGGAGAATAGGAGGCCGAAGAGATTAGCCTTTTCAGTTGGAATGTTAGCAACAGAACCATCAGAGCGAATAAGAGGAGGAAAGGAAGATTTACAGAAATTGTTGGAGATGGTTTTGGCAAGAGGCCAAAAAGATTTTTCAGTAGGAGAATTTAGGAGCTCAGCACACCTTCGTTTGGTGAAAGTCTGCTTTGCTCGTCGAAGAATATCCCTGCAACGATTCCGATCTGAATGAAAATTAGCTAGAGTGATAGGAGAAGGAGAATTTTTCCACTGTCGATACGCAATGTCTCTAGCCTGAATGGCACGAGAACAAGCGCGATCGAACCATGGATTTTGAGGAGAGAAGGATTTAGTTGAAGAAGGAATGAACCTGCTCATCCCATCAACGATTACGGCCCCCACCTTATCGGCAGAGACCCAAGCGTCTCCAGAGACAAAGCAGTCACTCCAGGAATAGTTAGCGTAGAAGCAACGCAAAGCCCCCCACTCAGCCCGATCAAAGTGCCAGAAGATACGCTTAGGGCAGGGTGGAGCAGTTGGAGAGAAAGCATGAAAATTAAGACAAATTAGATTGTGGCCGGAGTTACCAATAGGTGCGAAGATAGCATATTTATAGAGAGAAGGACTAGTAGTGAAGCATAAACCAAGAGTGTTCAAGAATTGGTTGGGACGATCTGGAATGTGTGTTGGTTCTTTAATCAGTTGCTCCAGATCGTTGAGAATGCTGAATGATTCGGCCTCCTCTCCTCCCTGAATCGGTATGAGAGGAACCTAGCCATTCAGTGTTGTGTACGTTGAAATCACCTAAATAGTGGACCTCAGTATTTGGATGCGAAGATGTAACAGTCTCGTGAGAAGTATTTAGGTACTCAAAAAAGGTAGAAAAATCTGTTCTAAAGAAGAGATAATTGTAGCAGTAGGAAGCACAAGATTTTAAGCCACAGAACATCGAAGTTAGGAGATTCAAGATTCACAAGACGTGTTATATATATATATATATATATATATATATATATATATATATATATATATATATATATATATATATATATATATATTATATATATAATATATATATATATATATATATATATATATATATATCTATATATATATATATATATATATATATATATATATATATATATATATATATATATATATATATATATATATATATATATATATATATATATATATATATATATATATATATATATATATATATATATATATATATATATATATATATATATATATATATATATATATATATATATATATATATATATATATATATATATATATATATATATATATATATATATATATATATATTTAAAAATCTTGAAAAATTAAAATTCGTTTCCATAAAAATAAACAAAAATGTCAACACAGTGGAGTTTCGTGTGTAGGATGTAACGAGTAACGAGTAACGGAAAAACCCGTTATAATTTGTAAAAATGGGGTAGCGTTACCGTTACACCGTTACATTTTAAAACCCTTTGAAGCGTTACCGTTACTCGTTACATTTGTAACGCCCGTTACGTAACGCCGTTACATGTAACGCGTTACTGCCCACCTCTGTATATATATATATATATCAACTCTGGTGGGCAAAAGCCATGCTGGCCTACGAAAATCCACCAAAGATGTGGGAATATATAGAATCAGTTAACTACTGGCCGAGGTGACCCGATCCACGGCGTTTAAAGTGTGCAAGTCAAAGGAAGTTGATAAAACAGATAATGGGAGTGTGTTCCAGACTTTACCAGTAGAGTACATGTAGGACACAGCATAGCGGTTAAGTCAGTAGTCTGAGAGTTGGACAGAGAAAGTATGAGACTGTGTAGAAAGCCGAGTCGCAGGAGCCCTTCTCAATGGAGGAAGTATGCGAGGTGAGGGTTCAGAAGAGCTATGTCCGTTGTATTAGCGATAGTATAGAGAAAGTGATGCAACAATTCGACGGGAAGAGAGTGGAGAGAGTTAGTAAGAACAGGAGAATCGATGAGACGCAAAGCCTTAGACTCCACCTTTTCGAAAATAGCTTGTGTGGAACCACCCCAGATGTTAAAGACGTACTCCATACAGGGGCGAACAACACCCCTATACAGAGCAAGCAACTTGGGTGTCGTAAAAAACTACGGATGCTCCTCAGAACCCCCAACCTTTTAGAAGCTTGTTTAGAAAGAGAAATAATGTTATCTTTCAAAGAATGATCACGAGAAAAAGAAACTCCGAGAATATTGAGGACAGATGAAGGTTTGAATTGTGTGTTTTCGAAGAAGAAATCATAGTTGTCTGGAAGATTGTGTCGAGTTGAAATATTTAGGAATTGAGTTTTTGAGGCATTGAAAACGACCAAGTTTTATCTACAACAATTTGAAACGAGAAAGATCAGAGATCAGTTGCCCCAAGGTCATCCTTCTTTAATCTATCAATTATTGTTTTGAGGGACTTCTTTCAAATTGAAAGGAGTAATGATGGGTGGAGTCATCGAAATAGGAGTGTATAAGAGACAAAGTAAAGAGAGGAAGTCATTGATAAAATTTAGAAAAAGAGTTGGAGAAAGGACAGATCCTTGAAGAACACCATTATTTATAGATTTATAGGAAGAACGGTGGCCGTCAACAACAGCTGCTATAGGACGACCGTGAAGGAAATTAGAGAGTAGGTCATAGAGAAAGATAGATTCCGAAAGTGGGAAGTTTGGAATCAAAGCTTTGTGTCAGACTCTATCGAAAGCTTTAAATATGTCTAGCGCCACAGCGAAAGTTTCACCGAAACCCCAAAAGCAGAGAAGAATGAGCGCACGTTTCCATCAAGAAGGGAAGGTCGAAGTTGAAATTCAAAGACGAAATAGCTTACCAAGGCAGGGTGCAAGCTCGGATGCACAAGTTTTGAGAACCGCTGGAGGAATACCATCAGGACCACACGCCTTCTTAGTCTTAAGCTCAGAAAGAGCAGAAATGACATCTTTAGAAGAAATTACAATGTTAAACATAAGGGAATTGGAGGGGGTTGAAGGAGGAAGAATAGCTCCGGAATCGTCTAAGGTATAGTAAGAGGCAAAAGTATGAGCGAAGATTTCAGCTTTAGTAGAAGGTAAAATGGCAGTTGCGTTATCAGAAGAGACTAGAGAAGGAAAAGAGGAAGAAGCAGAGCTAGAGTTAACATTTTTTGCAAAATGCCAGAAAGGTCGAAATGAAAAAGAGCCGCAAAGATTATTGCATTTGCGGTGGAGAAAAGAGTTTTTGGTATCTCGAAGAATAGATTTTGCAAGATTCCGGGATGAAATACAAATTGAATGAGTTTCAGGATTTTGAAGACGACTGTAATCTCTGAAGGCAGAATCCCTACTACGGATAGAACGAGAACAAGTAGAGCTAAACCAAGGTTTGTTAGGTTTAATAGAAGGGAAAGAATATGGAATGTAGCCTCCATACCAGAAAAAATCACCTCGGTTATGCCCTCAGCACACTCCGAGGGATCCCTCCCACGAAAGCAATAATCATTCCCTGGGAAATCAGAGAAGTACAACCGCAAGTCAGACCAGTTAACTGCATCGAAGTAACAAAAACGTCTCCTCGACGAAGGCGGGGGCCGTTCTTGCGGAAGAACTGAAGAGACAGAACAAGATACGGAGATAAGAAGGTAATCGGATGAACCCTTAGGAGGAAAGAGTTTAACAGTATATGGAGAATGGTAAGAAGTAAGGAAAAGATCATATATGTTGGGTTCTTCACCAAGACCGTCAGGGATACGAGTAGGGAGTTTCACTAACTGCTCAAGGTTGTTCTGCATAGAATATTTGTAGGGAAGTTCAGAGGCTGGATCATGAGAACTAGATGAAAGCCATTGGTGGTAGTGAACATTGAAATCACCTAAAACGATGATTTCGGAGAAAGGAGAAAACAGAATGTTCTATATTTTGGAGTTTATATATATATATATATATATATATATATATATATATATATATATATATATATATATATATATATATATATATATATATATATATATATATATATCAGGGATGGTAGATTTTTTTTTCAAGATTCGCGTACAGGCTTCTCCAAATTCTCGTACCGACCGCTAAATTCTCGTATGTATGTGTGTATATATATACATATATATATATATATATATATATATATATATATATATATATATATATATATATATATATATATATATATATATATATATATATATATATATATATATATATATATATATATTAGTTATGGCATCCGCATCCGCGGAGCATCATCATCAAAATTAACATCCGCATCCGCATTCGCATAAGCACTTTCGAAAATTCAACATCCGGATTCGCCCTTGACAAAAATTCAACATCCTCATCTGCAAATGAGAAAATATGACACTCGATTCATATATATATATATATATATATATATATATATATATATATATATATATATATATATATATATATATATTATATATATATATATATATATATATATATATATATATATATATATATATATATAGGCCAGACTGCACATTAGCGGCCATTCATAACTTAAAAACTACTAACCCTACATTAAAAAGGATTATATTTTTGAAATCCTTGTCGAATTTTAGGTAAGAAAAATTGGGAAATAAAAAATAAATTCTTATAATAATAAAGTTTATATAAGTAAATTTTACTTTTTTTAAAAGCCTGCCAAGAATCTTACGCCTGGCAAGTCACTTTTTTAAATTTTTTTTCAGAAATTGGAAAACATGGGAAATACCCTAAATTTTCTACAGGAAAATTAGTCGACAATATCATCATCACTCACGGGTCGGGGGGTACGGGGGCAGAGCCCCCGTAGACATATGTTCTTTTTTAAATATTTAAGTGCTTAAAAATGCAACATCCATGCGCTCTCGTGTCTCAATACTCACTGCCGTAAATTTTGTTA
>SEYY01022685.1:0-5000 GCA_009176605.1 Armadillidium nasatum | reverse complement strand
AAATAAATTGAACTAACATCTTTACTCTGGCCAATTTTTAAATCCTTTTTCACTCGTGCCATTAAAACTTTTCCATATGGCTCGAAACATTCTCTAAGTTCTTTCTCAGTGGTTCTGCAAAGCAATCCAAGGATGATGAGGTCTGAGCATTTCTTTAAGTTCTCTAGCCTCTTTGTTTCAGACGCGAAATATTCAAATAATTTATCTGATTTTCTTTTGTATTTTCCTAAATAGACAAAAGCATCCTCATAACTTTTATCTTCAATGAAGGAGTTGTTTTTATCTTGTTGACATCCATGTTTTGGAGATACACAAGAGAACACAACATTCCATTCCTCACCAGGGGCATGAAGACATTTGCTAATCAATCTCGTTCTACGCCAAACTCGGCTTTCGGATTCGGCCTTTTCCCCGATTTCCTGGTATCTTTCGGATCTGCCTATTCCTTTTCTTCTATATTTAAAAGACTTTAATAATTGCGTCCGAATCATAAGGCTTTTACATGTTGTTCCTATATCGCACTTACAATTTAAGCTATTTCTTCCATCATCGTTATTATCGTTATTTTCCTTTCTCTTTCTCTTGAAATGATTTATTTTCATTTTCTTTTCCCATTTTATTTCATTCTTTTCAGCATTATTAGAATAACTTGAAAAATAACATGATAAAGACGAAGATGAATTGGAAAAGAGTAGATAGTTATCTGACTCTACTTTCGTATCTTCTCTTTTAAATATTAATTCTGAGATTGCAACAATATTAGAACCTTCCACAGAGTCCTCTTCCTCTGGTTCTAGTTCATGACTAATTTTAAAGTCATTAATTTCCTTAGAGGGTATTACTGTATGACTCTGGTTGATCATTTGTTTATTTTCTTCCTTTCGAAACTTTGCAATTTCTTCTATTGAAATATCAATATGGTCCTCACTGAATTTAGGACTCACATTATCAAACTTTTTCTTCTTTTGCATTCTTTGTTGATTCGAAATATTAACACCTTGGTTTTCCGTAGAGTACTCCTGAAGGTTATCGTCGAGTTTAAAGTCGACCTTTATATCTAGTTCCATCTCGTTCAATATTTCTTGTTCATTTAAGGAATTATTCCTCTGAATTTTAACACGTTCCTTATCAAGATCTTCAGAGTTTCGTTTATCCTGAGGTAAAAATGATTGGGAGGCTTTCTCACAGTCCCACCATGACCTTTTAATAACTTTCTTCTCGTTACATAGAGAGCGATCTCTATTCTTCACTATATGCAAATCATGTTTATGGTCTTCGTTGTTCTTTTCGATAACAGATTTTCCATCTAACGCAGTAGAATCGATTTTTTTTTCGGATTCGAGTTCTGACTTTCCTATTCTTGGTCGTCCAATTTGCGATTCCGTTTTGGAAGAAATATTTATTTGGGTAGAAAAGCCTTCCTTTTTAGCTTCTTGAATGTCTACTTTTCCCCATTCTAGATTTAGGGTTCTACTACACTCAATTTCTTTCTCGTTATTCTTTTCTATATGAACTTTATGAGAAATCAATGATCTGTTATTTAACTCCTTGAAAAAAAATGCATTTTCAGTCCTTTTGATGACGTCGGAAGTAACAAGATTTTCTTCTTCCTCATCTTGTTCTGCAAAAATTTTATAAAGAGGAGAAATTTCATCTTTATTCCTTTCCCATTCAGGTAATGTAGGAAGAATCGGTAAATCCAGAGATGACGGTTCTTCCTTCTCAGCAAAAATTTCAGAAGAATTCTCTCCTTTCATTGAGAGTACCTGACTAGATGTTATCGTTTTTTCAATTTCTATCACATTATTTTCAAGGGATACCGATTCAGGAGTTCTCGATTTCTTTGTACTAATTACTTCTATTATGGGGTTTGGAGTTTCGTCGATCTTGGAGAGAAGTTCGTTCTTTAGGAATTTATATTTCCTTTCAATTTTCTCTGCTGCTGCCTCTCTTTCTGAAACTTCACGCAACATATTATAATAGGATTTGCATGCTCTTCTATTTATTTCTGCAATTTCCAAAAATAACTCGATTGCTTCGTCATTTTCAATTTCGATTTCTTTATACAATTGTATATGTTCATCTACATTCATATCAAAAAATTTATAACATTCAATAAAGTTCGTGGCTTGCTCTCCCGTCAAGCCCAATTCGTTGCACCATTTGTGAATTTCGGCGTCCATATTACAGAATAAATTGTCTTCCTATTTCTAGAAAACCAAAACTTAGAAATATCTTGACACTATCAAATAAAATAAATTCTTTTCTATCTGAAGAAAATATAATCCCGGACAGGCAACCCAATTGTTACGGATTTACTATAAGACAGAGGGAATATTAAATTTTAGATGTCGATGAATTAACTGATCGTCCCTGAGACTGATCGCTTTATCTGTAGTTACTGGACTCAGTTGGCGGTTGTCCTAAAGACTAACCTATTAAAACTTGTCCCTGCAACCAGATGTTAATTCTTCAAATTTCTAATGATCCCTCTTCTAGATCCGTCGGGTTCTTTTAATAAATATTTATTACTGTTGTCTAGGGTTTTACAATTAAACTATCTTTCAGTGATTAGTAATTCTATTTCAATCAGAGTCCACGATATGACTCTCTCTTAATAAGCAATTCTCAACTCGAGTCTACAATATGACTAACTCTTAATAGATATTTCCTTCATCGAGTCTACTTTACGACTAATGTCAAAATTCAGTTATTTTGATATTACAACTACTTAACAAAATATAAATTACAATAATATAAAAATAATTTCTATATACAAGGAATCCATTTATATTTTGAATGCATTTTTACATTCAAAACATAAATAAATATATAATAAAATTATAATAAAATATCATTTCTAAGCTTCGCAAATTCAGAATAAGGAAAAGCGTCCTTTTCCTACTTCAATAATAATATATAATATATATATATATATATATATATATATATATATATATATATATATATATATATATATATATATATATATATATATATATATATATATATATATATATATATATATATATATATATATATATATATATATATATATATATATATATATATATATATATATATATATATATATATATATATATATATATATATATATATATATTATATATATATATATATATATATATATATATATATATATATATATATATATATATATATATATATATATATATATATATATATATATATATATATATATATATATATATATATATATATATATATATATATATATATATATATATATATATATATATATATATATATATATATATATATATATATATATATATATATATATATATATATATATATATATATATATATATATATATATATATATATATATAGCTTTTGTTCAGAAGATTTCTGGTTTCTCGATACTGAAATATAGATTGTTATAATGATTTAAAATCAATCAGTGATCGATTATTTTTTAGTTATTTCTTTTAAGTTATTTTTTAAATTTCTGTTTATTAATAAAAGTGTTTATGTAAATATGGATTAAAGATCTCAGACACCACACAAAAAGATTGATTATGTCTTCATAGGAGGTGTCTGAGATCTCTTTCCCTCTTATTTTTATAATTGACTCTGAATTAATTTAAATTTAATTTTAATTAGATTAAGCGGAAGTGGTGGAGAGTTTCGCTTTCTGTTACAATTTTTGGAGACTTTTTTGAGCGGTTTTTTGACTTTAACTTTTTTTATTTATTTCGAAGGAGTCTTATGAGCACGCTTTTGTGTCGAAAGGTCTAACTTCTTTTTAATTTTTGTTTTCAATATTTTTCATTGTTATTTTAATTCTTTTTTGGAATTCGATGGGGTTAGTACAATGCATCATTGTATATATATATATATATATATATATATATATATATATATATATATATATATATATATATATATATATATATATATATAATATATATATATATAATATATAGTAACTATAAAACCACAAAATAAAACAATAAAAATAATAAAAAGTTAAAATTATATTATCAATTGGAATAGTTCTCGGTTCATTTATCTTTCAAAAAATAAAAATATCTTAAGACTGGTTGAATCATTTTTTATAAAAAATAGTAACAATTTTAATTCTTTCACCGGTTTCTTTGAATTGGATGATTTTACTTTTAATTTTTTAAAGACACTTTTATGATTTTGGTTTTTTAAAATTATTTATGCGCTTTTTTTTTTTTTTTTTTTTTTTTTTTTTTTTTTTTTTTTTTTTTTTTTGCGCCCTTTCCATTTGTCGGTTCGTTTGTTTGTTACATCTTATCCTCTATATAAGCAAGTACTCTGATTCTTAGCATTCTTTCTTAACTTCTTTTAATCTTGTCACACCAGAAGAAGAGGACATAGTTCCTAGAAATATTGTGTGTTTTAAGTTTTTATTTCTATTTCTGCTTTTGCCTGTTTTAACACTTAGTTAATTTCCCTTAATTTTAACTTTTTATTATTTTTATTGTTATATTTAGTGGTTTTATAGTTACTATTAATAATAGAGCACGAGTGTTTACATATATATATATATTAGTATCTCTTATATATATAGTCGTATATATATATATATATATATATATATATATATATATATATATAATATATATATATATATATATATATATATATTATATATATATATATATATATATATATATATATATATATATATATATATATATATATATATATATATATATATATATATATATATATATATAATATATATATATATATATATATATATATATATATATATATATATATATATATATATATATATATATATATATATATATATATATATATATATATATATATATATATATATATATATATATATATATATATATATATATATATATATATATATATATATATATATATATATATATATATATATATATATATATATATATATATATATATATATATATATATATATATATATATATATATATATATAT
>SEYY01022684.1:30000-35000 GCA_009176605.1 Armadillidium nasatum | reverse complement strand
AATGAAAGAGGAAACCTTTTCGCATATATATATATATATATATATATATATATATATATATATATATATATATATATATATATATATATATATATATATATATATATATATATATATATATATATATATAAGGTATCTCGAAAGTTGGGAACATTAGTTAAAGTTGGCAATTTATTTGTTTTGAATCGCCTCCACTCCCACCTCCTCTTGGATAGTCTCCCCTCCTTGCATCCTCTCCAAGTGTCCCCACCACCTCAATCTGGCTGAGTCCATTTTATGTAGCATAGCTTTCACACCGAACTCCTCTCTTATTATTTTGTTTCTCAATCTGTCTCTCCTTGTCTTTTCTATGGTCGTTCTTAATACATACATCCTTGCCGACTGTATTCTACCTTCCTCTCTTCTCGTCATACTCCATGTCTCCGCTCCATAAAGAAGAACCGGCGTTAACACACTTTCAAAGATCACATTTTTCACCTCCACTCTCATTTGTTTATCTTTCTGTATGGGATACACTGCTCTTACAGCTCCTCTGTATTAAGCTATCCTATTTGTGATTTCTTGCCTATTCCCTCCATCTCCTCCGAATATACCCCCCAAATACTTATATCTCTCCACTTTATTTATCTCAATTCCATCTATTATTACCCTCAACTCCTCTTCTCTCATCTATCTGCCGACATCTATGATCTCCTTCTTTTCTGTATTCATACTTAGACCTGCTTCTCTGAGCCTATTCGCAAAACTTATCATCACATCTCTCAGCTTATATCCCTCCTTACTCCAACATGCTATATCGTCTGTGTATGCTAGGATGTCACCGTCTAGGTCTTGTATTTCTTCCTACACTTTTCTCATCAGCACATCCAAATATGCAATAAATAGAATTGGTGACATAACGCTTCCTTGTTTCACACCAGTTTTCACCTCAAACCATTCCTTATTCTTATATTCTGTTCTTACATTGAATTTGTTATTCTTATGCACACTTTCTACTGCCCTTCTTAGTTTTTTTTACTCACTGCGTACTCCCTCTCCAGCACCCTCCACAATCTCTCCCTTGGAACAGAGTCGAACACTTTTTTCAAATCTATAAATGCCTATGTGTATTCTCTTATTAAATTAAGACACCTTTACAAACGTAATTCTCAGAGCGAACAAAAGATCCTATATATGTATATTATTATATATATATATATATATATATATATATATATATATATATATATATATATATATATATATATATATATATATATATATATATATATATATATATATATATATATATATATATATATATATATATATATATATATATATATATATATATATATATATATATATATATATATATATATATATATATATATATATATATATATATATATATATATATATATATAATATATATATATATATATATATATATATATATATATATATATATATATATATATATATATATATATATATATATATATATATATATATATATTTTAATATATATATATGTCTTAAATTCTTAATTATATAATAAGTTAAATAATATAAATTCTAAATAAATTCTAGATATTAATTCTAAGGAGAAAGCTTAGTGATGTTCAAATGTCACTGAACAAGAGAATGAGAAATAGAAAATGTTAACTGTATTATAAAAGCAAATTGAAAGATTATGAAATGAGAATTCCCAAATTTTCTTATCACCCACTCATACATAAGTGTTAATTTATTGACTTGCTTTGGGAAAAAACTGGTATGCTCGAGACAATGTATTTCCCAAAGCATAACAGAAATTCTCATCCGTTATGAAGAAATTAGTTGCTAATATTAGATATGATTATTTGTAGACTTAATAAACAAAATAAAAAAGGAAAAAATGCTGATGCATCACAATGTGGTTTGTTGTAAATTATTTCAGGGAAATTTAAATTTCAAAGATAGCAATAAAAATGAACATAAATTTATGTTGGCTGATTGTGAAATTCACACACACACACACACAAAAAAAAAATTATATATATATATTATATATATATATATATATATAATATATATAATATAATATATATAATATATATAATATATATATATATATATATATATAATATATATATATATATATATATATATATATATATATATATATATATATATAATATATATATATATATATATATATATATATATATATATTATATATATATATATATATATATATATATATATATATATATATATATATATATATATATATATATATATATATATATATATATATATATATATATATATATATATATATATATATATATATATATATATATATATATATATATATATATATATATATATATATATATATATATATATATATATATATATATATATATATATATATATATATATATATATATATAATATATATATATATATATATATATATATATATATATATTATATATATATATATATATATATATATATATATATATATATATATATATATATATATATATATATATATATATATATAGAATATTGAATGAACTCAAAGTAATAAAGAGTTTAACAGAATAAGAGGAAGGATTAGAAGTTCGGAAGTGATGAAAGTACCCCCCATTGGGCTTAACCCACGGAGTGAAATGGTGGGCTAGACCATTCCGTTTAACTCCGTTGCCCTTTGATTCGTTTATTTTCTCGTTTCATCTTCTCAGAGGGTCTATAGTGTACCCTTGCCTCACATTGGAGACCTTATACTCCCACAACCTTCCCCATTCTTCCCATATATCGTACAAATTTACAATAACTCACAATGGCGAAATGAAAAACTGCCTCGGTAAAACTTGGAGGGGCAGTTTACAAACATAGCCCCTCATCCACTCCTTCCCCCATCACCACTTGGGAGTTGGTACCCTCCGATGATGGGGTTGGGGCCACAAAGACCTTGAAGCCGACTTGCCCTGGTGCACGGTCTTCCTTTTTTTATTAACTTCTGCAACATTCGCGGTCTCTTTTCTAATTTCCACTTTGTCGAATTTCACCTCTTTTCTTAAGACCGTCATCTCTTGTTCCTAACTGAAACCCAGGTGTATAAATGCTCCGACAACAAACCCTACTTTGTTTCTTCCTACTGTCTCTATCCTCAATTTTCAGCTTAAGGCGAATGTTGCGCATATGTGTGCAACGATGTTGTCTGTTCTCGTGTCTCTAATTTGGAGTCTTCTGAATTCTCTACTTTACGGCTCAAACTTTCCCGCAACTCTACAACTAAATTCATTTGTTCTGTCTATTTATCTAATAATTCTACCAACTATAAAAAATTCTTCGACTGTCTTAACTCAAAAACTGAACACATTCTTTCTTCTTCTCCTTTCTCCGAAATCATCATTTTAGGTGTATTCAAATTTTTATCACAGCCAATGGCTTTCATATCCAGATAGTGAACTCGCCTTACAATTTTCTTATATATATATATATATATATAATATATATATATATATATATATATATATATATATATATATATATATATATATATATATATATATATATATATATATATATATATATATATATATATATATATATATATATATATATATATATATATATATATATATATATATATATATATATATATATATATATATATATATATATATATATATATATATATATATTGAATATTTTGCAATTAATTACTTGTTAAACGTGCTGCAAGTTGCTTTTTACTTTAAATTTAGTAAATATTTTCATATTTTCTTAAGCTTCTATTAAATGTTTTAAATTTTGATAGTGTAACGTTATATCTTTTCTAATTTAAATGTTTTAAATTCTCTATGTTGCAACTCTTATTTAAATATATAGTAATTATAATTATAACTAAGGTGCAATCCATTGCTTCAACTATTAATAATTAATTACCATTGGACGCAATTCAGGTGCATACTCAGTTTAATTGTTTACATTTACCTTTAAATCATTTATGTAATTTCTACCTAGAATGATGAATATCCCAGATGGGTTTTTGCGAGGAAGTGTCAAGGGCTCATTTAATTAGTTTAATTGGAATCTAATTGACGACATGGAAATTTTAGAGACATGTTGAAGCTTTCTATTTTAATGTTTTATGAAGTTAAAAATCCTTTCGGTATGTATATTTATATATTTATTTAAAAATAATCACTTTCTTATATATATATATATATATATATATATATATATATATATATATATATATATATATATATATATATATATATATATATATATATATATATATATATATATATATATATATATATATATATATATATATATATATATATATTCTATAAACATCCTAACTTCAACCTAAAAGACAAAAAATATATTAATTTAAGACGTTAAGATCATGAAAAGATAAAAAGAATAACAAATAACTAAAACTTATTATGTTAAAAACCGACATTTCGACCACAATACCAGGAGATCTTTATTCAAGGTATTTCTGAGAAGTGAAGAAATAGGAAAACTGAAACATCTACTCCAAGAAGAAGACTCAAGCAATCAAATTTTATTGGTTCGGAATTATGTACAAAACTTAGAATGAAAATGTTTTTTCAAAAATATTTTTTGCAAAACTTCTCATCTTTTATAAAGTTATTCAAAATTTCAATTTTCACTTCACCAGGGTACCGATTAAAATTATTAGTATTTTTAATAATGAAAGATTCTAAAAATTTTCTATTATCGTTATTTTGGCAAGAAAATAGCAACTTTGTCAAACTCATATCGATTATATGATTTATTTTCTTCTCTATGCTGATGTAGTGCAGAGTTACGATCACCACACCTCAGACTATAATCATGTTAATAAATTCGTCTTTAAAAATCATTAGTTTCTCCATATATCCACCATCACAATTCTGCAATCTATAATATGGACCACTATATTCTCATTTCTAACAGAGCAGAAATGATATAGATATAAATTTTCTATTAAAAATATTAAGAAC
>SEYY01022684.1:20000-22500 GCA_009176605.1 Armadillidium nasatum | reverse complement strand
ACGAAGAATCTAAAAGTTTAAGAACTTCCTAAATGATGGGTTTGGGGAATACCCCAAATCGTCGACAGGTCAAAGGGCCGACACGTCATTTACAAAATTTAGTGTCGGCCCTTTGACCTGTCGACTATTTTCCCTGAATATTTTCCCTGTCGACGATTTGGGTATAGCACCATGGATTTTTCATTTTGCTTCAAGTAGATTGGATGAAAATTTTGAAAAATTATTTCAAAAAAAAAAAAAAAAAAAAAAAAAAAAAAAAAAAATTTTAAAAAATCGTAAATAATAATAAAAAATTATATTTTAAGCATGAAACTAATCTTTTTTTTTTATTATTATTTTTATTTACTTTTTTTTTATGTATGAGAAGCTGCTGCACCCTCTGAAACATCTTGTAATTTCGGTAATCTTCGTTTGAGAACTCTTCTGAGCAGCCGGCGATCTTATTATTCCTCTTAATGGCTTTAAGTCTGTAGTTATTCATGAAGTTGTACGCAAAATTTCTTGCAAAGTATTCGTGAATATAATTGTCAAAGAAATTTATGGCTGTTGCCTAAAGAAATATAAACATAATATATATATATATATATATATATATATATATATATATATATATATATATATATATATATATATATATATATATATATATATATATATATATATATATAATATATATATATATATATATATATATATATATATATATATATATATATATATATATATATATATATATATATATATATATATATATATATATATATATATATATATATATATATATATATATATTATATATATATATATATATAAATATTCTTTCCATAAAAAAAAACCTTTCTTCATATTTTCCTAATTTTAATCTTTTTCTTATGACATTTCCTATTTACAGATTCCCTCGTTCCTCAAAAACATATACCACTTCTTACGACGGTTATAAATACCCTGTTTATGCTACATACCCTGACTACTCTTATATTCAATTTTTTCCAGTGATCTCCACTTCCAAATTAGAAATATATATATATATATACATATATATATATATATATATATATATATATATATATATATATATATATATATATATATATATATATATATATATATATATATATATATATATATATATATATATATATATATATATATATATATACTTCTTACCTGCAATCGGTATGTCAAAGGACCGAAGGAAATAACTTCCAATCCTGTTGACCTAAGAGTTGCTTTGGCATATGTTTCGGGATCCGTTACTAAGAAATTTGTCTTTCGAACACCTGAAAACTTCGTTGTGACAATTCCAGGAACTACACATTGGACTGTAATATTATTCTCCTTCGCTTCCTCAGAAAGACCTCTGGTGAAGGACACCAGGAATGCCTTTGGAAAGAAAAATGTATTCAGAAATGTAGTTTTAAAATTCGTTTTATTTTTAATATACCACATCAGATCTACGTGCCGTCTGCCGTGGCTCAAACGGTAGAGTGATTGACTCACGTGCTTGAGGGCGCCGGTTCGATCCCACTTGGGGATCCTAGGTATATACTGCCTAGAAAAGTTCCTCTCCTAGAATAGGGCAATGCCCGTGAGATTTGAACTTTTTATATAAAAAAAAGATCTATATTTCAATATCACAAAAAACTATATATTTTTTAAATAATAACTTGTGTAGGTAAAGAGTATTTAGTTTTGTACCTTTAGTGCCGAATAGACTACCAGATATGGAATAGGGAATTTACACATCAATGAACTCATGTTAATTATCAATCCTCTTTTCCTATCCTGCATTACCATCAATAACAAGTTTAGTCATTATTGTTGCAGAGAGAATATTGCAGTTGATTAAATCTTGAATTTCTCTATAAAAGAAACAATATATTATAAATATATGCACGAACATATTCATTCAAACTTCAATTCACCAGTGAATCCAATGTATTTTAAAACGTTGTCATTATTTTCTTACTTGTCAGTTAAATGAGTATAATCTTTAGGATAGTCGTAGGTCATGCCAACGGTGTTTACTAAAACCCCGATATCAAGATTCTTTATTTCATTCTCTATTTTACCGTAGATGTCGCTACGTGTGAAATCTGCTTGGATGGTCCTCGTTTGTACCTTGTATTTCGAAGCTGAAATATGAGTAGAATTTTTAATATATATATATATATATACTATATATATATATATATATATATATATATATATATATATATATATATATATATATATATATATATATATATATATATATATATATATATATATATATATATATATATATATATATATATATATAATATATACTATATATATATATATATATATATATATATATATATATATATATATATATATATATATATATATATATATATATATATATATATATATATATATATATATATATATATATATATATATATATATATATATATATATATTATATATATATATATATATATATATATATATATATATATATAAAACATGCAAT
>SEYY01022683.1:25000-26850 GCA_009176605.1 Armadillidium nasatum | reverse complement strand
ATATATATATATATATATATATATATATATATATATATATTATATAATATATATTATATATATATATATATATATATATATATATACTGCATCAGCTTATTCTATAACTGTTTAGTAATTCCACATCTTTATACCCTATGTAAGTGTTTTTATGTGAAGGTTTCTGAAAAGAATGAATAACGGATACAAAAGCGCATAAAAAGGTCATAAACGCGGCCACGAAACTAGTTTAAAAGCTTATAGTTTAAAAAGGTTGTGTCTATTATTCTTCAATCAGTTTTTTATTTATTATTTATAACCTCACTAATATAAGCTTAGAATGTGGTATATTTAGTTTAAAATATAAAATGGAATTCGTCATGTTCAATCTAATAGGTATTTTCAATTTTAATTTAACAGCAGAGTAAAACTTTTAAGTGTTTTACTGTTTTTGGGGCTAATAGCTATAAAGACGAGGTAAAAGTAAATTTTATAAGATTAATTTTTTGTTTATGTGATAAAAAAAAATCAGGATAACACTGATATAATTTTTGGAGCTTGAGTTATAAAGTTTAGATGATATATGCATTCGAAATTCAATTTAAATATACAGTTTGTATGAGAGTAACAAGTAGGAAGTTGACCTCTCTGTGACAGGGAAATTACCCAGCTCTGGGGGCATACGGTATGTCATTGAGTAATAAAATATTCCATTGCACTCTGGTGTTAAAGGTTTTCTCCTTACTCCTCATCCACTCATCCATCCACCATTATCGGGTAGTTACCAACCCTTGATGATGGAGATGGTGCTGACAAGTGGCAAGACTTTGAAAACTTGCATTGGTCAGAATTCTTCTTTCTTCTTTTCTCACTGTTAACTCCTTCTTTGATAAGCACTATCTATCTTCCTCTAAATTCACTTTCTTGTTCTTAACAAAAACTCTGTTTCCAACTACTGCTTCTATCCTCAAATTTCCTTCAAAAGAAAATAATGTGTACATGAACCTAACAATGTTGTCTGTTTTCCTGCTTCTAATTTGTAAGTCTTCCGGATTAATCACTAATTTTTTAGAATATCTTTCCAAGGTTAAAATCAAACTCTTCTGATCTGTCTATTTTCCTTTCTTTATGCCAACTTCAATATTTCCTGCTTCTGGAAGTCTGTTCCAATAAAAGGGGAAACCCTCTCAACATTCAATCGCTTTAAACTCTGTTCTTTTTGAAGTTTCTAGTAAATTCTTTACAATTTTAAATCTTCTAATCTTATATTAAATTGCCAGTATGATTTCTAAGAGAAACGATTGTCTGATTATCTTGACTAATGTCCTCTGCCCTTCGACATTTTGGTTAAACGATTGTTATTGTACAGAGATTACCAATTTTATTTGATAGAATCTTGCAAATTCCTCAATTTACCCTTTAAGTATTTGACCTTATTTCTGTAATCTCTCTGCCTCTTTCAAGTTGCTCTATAGTAGATGTTTTTGGTGATTACCGTTTATACTTCTAAATCTATCATTACCGATCTGCTAACTGTCAAGTTTTTCCTCATTCATAATCATGCAGAAGATTCCTCTTTTTATTACTTCTTTCAGTTTTAAAGGATAACTTCTGAACAGTTAATAGCCAACTCTTCTTCTAAACTCACAAGTCGTTTGCCACCACCGAATCCTCTATCCACACAATTTCATCTTTTCTCTGTCCACCTCTCTGACCTCAGACTTAACGCTATGCTCATCCTTACACTGCAAAAATTGTCCTAACGAATCGTTGGGACAAGTGGGAAAAATGTCACAGTAAATTTTCAAAATGTTAAGCATAAGAAAGTCGCTTCACCGATTTATTTTCTAATAAAAAAAAAATAAAGGAAA
>SEYY01022683.1:20000-22500 GCA_009176605.1 Armadillidium nasatum | reverse complement strand
AATCATTAAATGTATTATAAAATTGGACAGAGACCCTACGATCTCACTAGCTGAACTAAAGGAATGGCGCCAGACCAGAAGCAACAACTCAAAGAGACCACAGAAGATTTAGAATAAATTAAAGCTTCACTTCTTCTAATTAGTATTTGTTTTTAGAGCACAAGATATTAATTTTTAAACGACACGATTTTTTTCAATGAAGAATCACATACTGAAATGTATAATCGACATTTTAATTAAATAAGCGGAAGATATACACAACTGTGATT
Organism: Armadillidium nasatum; assembly: GCA_009176605.1. Classification (NCBI taxonomy): domain Eukaryota; kingdom Metazoa; phylum Arthropoda; class Malacostraca; order Isopoda; family Armadillidiidae; genus Armadillidium; species Armadillidium nasatum. The sequence goes on along the minus strand of SEYY01022683.1, from coordinate 22,231 downwards.
CACAAATAGCGAAACTGAAGACTGGTACTCTCGGGAGTCACGCCAAACTACAGAGAGGAATGAATTTCAATAGAACATCCAAACTCACTATATATATATATATATATATATATATATATATATATATATATATATATATATATATTATATATATATATATATATATATATATATATATATATATACGCACATATGCATACATAAACAGTCCTTAATCTGCGATTACTTACATTTAGTGTATGTACAAGTATTCTAATATTATTATACCTCAATAAATTGAAAAAAAATAAGATTATAATAAGGAATGTTTGCTGTTATAAAAATACCGCAAAGAAATATTAGTGTGTTGCGTGAAATTAGTAATGATATGTCGACAATATGAAGAGTGAGGATCTGAAATTTTTAACAGCAAGAAATATAGAGCAAGAGCTGTATTACAGGATTACCAGAGGGATAGAGGTCTTCAAGTATATATATATATATATATATATATATATATATATATATATATATATATATATATATATATATATATATATATATATATATATATATATATATATATATATATATATATATATATATATATATATATATATATATATATATATATATATATATATATATATATATATATATATATATATATATATATATATATATATATATATTTTTAAAATGATGCATATGATTTTCCTATTTTAAATGACTTCACAATAGTTATGAGTTGCAGAAGCAATGCAAACCGCTTCAAATTTCTGCTCTGTCAAAAATTGTGTTTCCTTTCTGTATAGAGTACCAAACCATTTTAGAACTCCTTGACAATTTAAACCAAACTTTTTGACAAGAATTTCTTGCACATCTTTTCAGTTTCACTCTAATCTGTCAAAAATTGACTAATATTACTCTTTGTCCAAGGTTTGATATATTGATGAAAACTAATATTTTGATCTTTTCTAGTCGCATACCATCTCGTATGATGAGAGTTCTTTCACCCTTTCTATTCTACTTGTGTACCTTATGTAGAAGATGCTCCCATTCCATTTTTAGCAAAGTGTTTTACATTACCTAACCTAACGTAAGAAAATTTAATATAACCTAACGTAGCCTAATCTAACATAACTAAAAACGTTCCAAAAGAAAGAATCAAACGTTGTTAGGAGCACCTATTACACAAGGACCCTACTTTTTCCTCTTCTCACACCCCCTCTGTTTCAATTGTCTGAGGAGAGAGTGAACTGTTAAAAATATTCATTTATTTGTTTTTTTTTTTTTTTATTTTTTTTTTACTTTAAGAATATTTAACACTTTACTAGGAAGATAAGCTTTGTTTATTCTAGGTGTAATAGCGTAGTGTTTTGCTATGTGTTACAATAGATTAAATAGCTTAGAAACTTAGAAAATTATAATAGTAGAAACTTCAATTTGAAAATACAAACTACAATAGTAGAAACTTCAATTAGAAACTACAAACTACAATAGTAGAAAACGTCATATTATAACACTCAATGCGTTTTAACTAATCCTTAATAATGGTTTTCATTCAATTATCAAGCAATTGCATGGAAAACATTAAACCAATATTTGCGCATTTAAATAACGCAGGAAATCACGTTCTTCGAATAACCATTCCTGAAGGGAAAAAAAAGAATCCTTCACAGTGTACATGTCTGTATTCGTGCTCATCCTTCTCAAACTATGTGTGTATCTTTGTGCTCATGTACGTTTTTTTTATTAATTTACGTACATAAGGAAGTTTCTCTACTTTTTTTTTTTTTTTTTTTTTTTTTTTTTTGACGTTAGGAATATAAACGGTAATCAACCTAACCTAATATGGTTTAAATCTAGATTGAATTTATAAATTTAATATTAAATTTAATTTAAAGAATATTTATATAATTACATAAATGTAACAAAAAATAATTTAATCTAGCAATATTTAACAACATAATTATCATATGTATATATATCATTATATATATATATATATATATATATATATATATATATATATATATATATATATATATATATATATATATATATATATATATATATATATATATATATATATATATATATATATATATATATATATATATATATATATATATATATATATATATATATATATATATATATATATATATATATATATATATATATATATATATATATATTTTTTTTTTTATTTTTTTTTATTATATTTATATTTATATATTATATATATA
>SEYY01022683.1:7500-17500 GCA_009176605.1 Armadillidium nasatum | reverse complement strand
GTTTGTATTTTAAATTCACTGCATGAAAAACTTTAAAAATTTGTTTGACTTTCCTACAAGTTCAAAGTTTGTATTGTACTGTTTGCGTTGATTATGAAATAAAATATTTTTTATTTCAATTAATACTTAGGGTTAGGTAAAGAAAAAAGAAGTTGCAGTATTAATTTGTTGTCCTTGAAACTTCGTTCGTACTTAATATCTATTATGGAATGAAGATAGATTTGTATTCTTGAAGATAGATTTGTATTCTTGAAGATAGATTTGTATTCCTGAAGATAGATTTGTATTCTTGAAGATAGATTTGTATTCCTGAAGATAGATTTGTATTCCTGAAGATAGATTTGTATTCCTGAAGATAGATTTGTATTCTTGAAGATAGATTTGTATTCCTGAAGATAGATTTGTATTCCTGAAGATAGATTTGTATTCTTGAAGATAGATTTGTATTCCTGAAGATAGATTTGTATTCTTGAAGATAGATTTGTATTCCTGCTTGTTGATAGAGTAGAAAAAAGGTAAGGAAAAGTTTGGACAGACAAAGGTAAAATTTTTTGAAGGAAATCCAAAACTCATTAGAAGGAATTTTTTGTGTCAGAAACAAAAAGGGAAATTAAGGAAAAGTGTTTCTAATGAGAATTGGGCTGACCTCAGTTAGGCAACAATACTTCCTCACTTCTATTCACTACAAAAATTGTCCTAACGAAATCGTTGGGACAAAGTGGCAAAAATGTCACAATAAATTTTTTTCATTTAATTTTTTATTAGAAAATAAATGGGAAAAACGAGTTTCTTATGCTTAACATGTCTTTTCTCTATTGAAAATTTTACTGAGATATTTTTACCACTTGTCCCAACGATTCGTCTGGGACAATTTTTTCAGTGTTGGAAGCTTCTTATTGGTTTTATGAAATGTGAATCTAATATTTCAGGTCTAAATACGATTCAAGAAGCATATAATTTTTGTCCTATGATTTGAACCTCAATAACAATTCTAAAAATTAATATGAATAAATAAAAATGAAAACTAAATCTTTTTGGTAAGAAAATTAACATTAAAAAAAAAAAAATATATATATATATATATATATATATATATATATATATATATATATATATATATATATATATATATATATATATATATATATATATATATATATATATAATATATATATTAAGAGAACAGAGAGAGAGAGAGAGAGAGAGAGAGAGAGAGAAGAGAGAGAGGAGAGAGAGAGAGAGAGAGAGAGAGAGTGTCTTGAAACTGATAGGAAGGATTTGAGAGGTTTCAAAATAACCTTGGAGGTGAAGACATCTACTGTAGTAAATTGGTGCATATTGGATTGATAGTGAGACGCTTCGGACAAGGTTTCCTGATGAGTAGATCATATGTTCATAAACTCTATTTACATTATTACGAGAAAGGTCAAGTACTTGGAGGGAGTAAAAGCTAAAAGTTAGCTAATAACATTACTAATAACATTAAATGTTCTTACAATGCTGAAGGAAACTGAAACAACTGAGGCAAAAAAAATAAATAAATAAATAAATAAAAAAATAAAAAAACGAAATTATGGTTATATTAATGAGAGACGGAAACCCATTGGTTAAGTTAAAAAAGTTGAGAAAACTTCCTTCCTAAAAAGTTTCTTAAATTAGAATGAAGACAATGCGAATAATAGATTTAAAAAAGTCAATTATTCATCATTATAATATAAAAAAAAAAATTTGACTACCACAGTAAAGGTAGGAAAACGGTTCATTAAATGCTTTATATAGTTCAATTGTCTTTTGCTACTTTTATTTCTTATGGTCTTCTTGTCCCTCATTTCTGGTTATTTCTGTTCTCCAGAAAAAAAGTTTTCTGAATCTGAAATACATTCTATAATATTCATGCTTAAATTATTTCAAAAATCTTAAAAGTTTTTTGATACTCATTCAAGCTAGAGGAAGATTTGTGTAAAAACGATATTTTTTCACAAATATTTATGTGCAGACAGGGATTAAGGAGTTAAAAAGGTTTTTTTTTCTTCAAATTTTAATGGGTAGATAGGGGTTAAAGAGTTCCTTGAAATTTCTACGTAGATAAAGAGTTTACTGGAAGTTGGAATCTAGCTCTGAATATTGACTAACGAAAGGCAGAGTGAGTAAAGGAGTTAAAAAAATAAAATCAGCAAATTCTCGAAAATCAAGTATGTGTGTTTCAAAGGGAACAACAAAAGACGATTAAAACTATCATCATTTTCAAGAGGTATGATAGGGCAACAATTTGAAACAGCTTCCTACATTATCAGAAGAAGAAGCCAAGAGTAGCACCTAAGATGACATACAAATTTATTACCTACTAAAATTAGACGTTCCTAAGGGCAAGAGATAGAGAGTAGTGTTTCATCAATGTTAACGTTCAAATAGATACGGCACTGTAAGATAGATATAATATATAGTATTTATATATATTATATATATATATATATATATATATATATATATATATATATATATATATATATATATATATATATATATATATATATATATATATATATATATATATATATATATATATATATATATATATATATGGCCTTAATAGCAAACTTTAAACTTCGATGTTTAATGAATATTTGATCTGCGAGAGCGTTAGCAGACTTTAATTATTACCTTATATATATATATATATATATATATATATATATATATATATATATATATATATATATATATATATATATATAATATATAATATATATTATTATTTTTTTTTTTTTTTTTTATTAAATTGTTATTATTAATAATAATAATAATAAAAAAAAAAAAAAAAAAAATACAATTTTTAACTACAGGATAAACCATAAATCATTATATAAAAATATTTTCCTATACATTTCCCACGCGCCCAATCAGTCGCATCCCTCTGGATCTAGGAAATCAAAATGCGCATTTTCTCTTTTAAAAATCTGAAGAAATAATGACACTATGAGTCATTCATCATAATATATGACTCATTCATCATATTTATATTCATTGGACGTAAAAATAAATTATTCAGCACAGTATTAGATCATTCATTATAAAAATGTAATAAAAAAAATTAAGCATAAACAGGACTTTGCATGCAAGTAGGGGAGATATGATAGAAAAGGTCTGAGAATAATGATGAAAGATGATAGGTCAAGGTCAAGGGATCGGTCACTCCTGTAAAGGTACAAAAATATCAGCAGGAGTCAAGGTATCAAGGGATGATAAAAGACTTCTTCCTCCTTTAAACATGATGAGCATTGTTTTAACCTCAAAAAAACGTTCTAAGAGATTAATATATTCTGAAAATAGTGTTAGGTCATTTTAATTAAATAAGGAAGGTTTGCTCCGTTGAAGATTAATTCAATTTAATGTTGATTTCTGAATATGAAGATAAAAATATATTTTCCTTTTTTTGGAGCTTCTTGCTCATCTTAGAAACTGTAGCTAAAGCCTGGCTTTATGGCTTTATCCTGACGAAAATTGTAAAATTTTACAATCGCTAGATGCCTATCTTAGAAACTGTAGTTAAAGCCTGGCTTTATGGCTTTATCCTGACGAAAACTAAAATTTTACAGTCTCTAGATATATTAACAGTTAAATTTAATGATAAATATAAAAGATAATTAAATTCCTAAAACAAATGAAAAAAAAACTTAATTCAAACAATAAAATAAATATCTAAATAGAAATAGTTTAGTCGACTACCATGTTGAAGATCTTACAGTTTTATTGAAGATTTTACAGTTATACTGAAGATCTTACAGTTATAGATGAAGATCTTAGTTATATTGAAAATCTTAGTTATACTGAAGATCTTAGTTATAGCTGAAGATCTTACAGTTATATTGAAAATCTTACAGTTATATTGAAGATCTTACAGTTATATTGAAGATCTTACAGTTATACTGAAGATAATAGTTATATGGAAAAACTTACAGTTATATAGAAGATCTAACAGTTATACTGATCCAAAAGTAGAAGTAGAAATTTATAAAAAATTATCAAAATAAGTAGGCCTCTATAGCAATAATTTATTCGTTTACTCTGTGTAAATTAAGAGAGGTTTTAAAGTGATAAAAAAAAATTAAATAAAAAAATAGATTGAAAAAATTTTCTTAATGAAAAACCATAGGTAATATCAATTTAATTTATCTCGTTAAAAATCAAACTGTTAAAAGATTATACACAAATAACTAGGAATGTGTTATATTAAAGCCCAGCCTTATTAAACAGATTAAAAAAACTTTGTTAAAAATTATATATTATCAATAAATGAATTTAAACAGTTCAATAATAGTTATGAAAATGCGATAAATAAATTTTTTTTTAAAAAATATGAATAAAAAATATATCAGTCACAACTGGTTATTTTAAAATTTATAGCAATAAAAGATAACATATTTATTTTTTTATGAATTTTTAAAGAAGTCATATATATATATATATATATATATATATATATATATATATATATATATATATATATATATATATATATATATATATATATATATATATATATATATATATATATATATATATATATATATATATATATATATATATATATATATATATATATATATATATATATATAATATATATATATATATATATATATATATATATATATATATATTATATATATATATATATATATATATATATATATATATAAGTCAAAATCTTTGGAAGACGGGCTCCAATCAGCTGTTGAAAAGGGTAGGATCATGTCAGGAGAAGTAGGACGACAGAGCTTTGCAATCCTGACCCTTCAATCACGCTGGTTTCAACGACTCTGTGATTAATATCAAAACCATAGATCCAAGAACCATGATTCTCTGAAGAATTATGTGAGGAAAGGTTTAGAGGCTAGATGCCAATAACCATAATCTTATGAGGAATATATAGAAGTTAGATGGTATATGATGTTAATCCCATTACTAAAGTAGAAACCCTTCTTGCAAATGGAAAACTCAAGAACTATCAACTAATACTAGCAACTAGAAACTAATAATACCCTGAGAAACACGACTTCTAAAGCACTCATGCAGAAGGACTATGGAGGACATATGGAAGATGCTACTTCCAATTGACATGGTAAAAATGCTTCCTGTATATATATATATATATATATATATATATATATATATATATATATATATATATATATATATATATATATATATATATATATATATATATATATATATATAATATATATATATATATAATATATTTATATATATATATATATATATATATATATATATATATATATATATATATATATATATATATAATATATATATATATATATATATATATATATATATATATATATATATATATATATATATATATATATATATATATATATATATATATATATATATATATATATATATATATATATATATATATATATATATATATAATATATATATATATATATATATATATATATATATATATATATATATATATATATATATATATATATATATATATATATATATATATATATATATATATATATATATATATATATATATATATATATATATATATATATATATATATATATATATATATATATATATATATATATATATATATATATATATATATATATATATATATATATATATATATATATATATATATCATTCGGACAAATAAAACCCTAAGAAATCGTTCAATGTGTATGAGCAAAATAAAAATTTTGGGAGCGTGTGAGCGTGTGAACGTGTGAGCGTGTGAACGTGTGAGCTTGTGATCTTGTGAGCGTGTGAGAGTGCAACTGTCCATGTGAGTGCAGTCGTAAGTATGTATATCGTGTATATCGTATACAATTTTTGCCCATCTTCACATACTCTGAACGTAAAGCATCCATAATAAAGCACCAAAATTAGACACCGAAATCCAACGTCTTTCTTTTGACCAAAAGTTCAAGCAAATTTATCAATTAGACCAAAATGAATCTTTAGTTAAGAATACTCCCAAATTAGTATTATTAATGCAAGCCAACTCGGTAAATGGAGAAAATTAGCAACGCTTCATATATGGAATCATGAACTTTATGTATATATATATATATATATATATATATATATTATATATATATATATATATATATATATATATATATATATATATATATATATATATATATATATATATATATATATATATATATATATATATATATATATATATATATATATATATATATATATATATATATATATATATATATATATATATATATATATATATATATATATATATATATATATATATATATATATATATATATATATATATATATATATATATATATATATATATATACATATATATATATACAAGTTAAAGACGTTGCATATTCCAAAGGAACACGACTACAGTGTTACAAAAATGGTAGGTGACGTCATTCCTGGCAGATTTGGTATACAGATCGTCAATTATTGATAAGTGATAACAGCAAACACTGGGATGACGTATTCCGACATAACAGACTTTGCCGATAACACGAGTAACGTTCCACTCGGGTAGTTACACTTGCAGGCCAGTATGGTCCGCTGGTGCTATGTATTCAGGCTAAGGGCATATATTTTGAACACCTGTTGTAATGGCATCCTCACTATGTTACCTGCTACGCAATAAACTATGGTGTTGGTTTCATTCTCTAATTGTACCCTGGATATCACTTAAACGAGCAGCTTACGACCGTCTATGTATTCGATGGAATTTTTTGGTGACGATGTTACCTTCCATCTGTCGAAGTTTGTAAACATCTATGTAAAGCATCCTATAATATATATATATATATATATATATATATATATATATATATATATATATATATATATATATATATATATATATATATATATATATATATATATATATATATATATATATATATATATATATATATATATATATATATATATATATATATATATATATATATATATATATATATATATATATATATATATATATATATATATATATATATATATATATATATATATATATATATATATATATATATATATATATATATATATATATATATATATATATATATATATATATATATATGATTGAGAATATTTTTGTCGATGACGATGAAATGAAGAGGTATATTTTAAAATTTAATTATTTTAATGAATTTAGCAATTTTATAATAAGGAAGAATTAAATTGTCTTTTCTTTATTCTATATTCAAATGTGAAAGCACATTTAATTTTAATATGTAGTACAGGGCGTCCCACTCGTTCTCGGCCCCAGATATGCGATTACAGATAGTCAGGAATCATATTAGAAATCAAAGCTGTCAAAGATATCAAAGTATCATCGTAAAGTAATATAATTTGCCACGAGCAAACCTTGGTATGTGAGAATAATGCTGACATCACAAGTGTTGGAAGAAATTGCCATTAGCATCAAGCCATGCCTGCATAATCTTTTATATGTTATGGAAAGTTGCCTCCAAAAATTCCTTGGAAATGAATCAATCTTCAAAGAAGGACTTAATTTCTTACATTCTAACGTTAGACGTGGGGCAAGTGGTGCGACCTCTTATGTTTCTACTTCGCTTCTCACACACCAAGACTTGTTCGTGGCAAATTTAATTAACTTATGATCGGTACATTGATATCTATAAGAGCATGCCTGAGGCAAAGAGCGAGTGGGAAAAGCTGTGTAAAAGAATCTTCAGAACATTGATTTTAAAAATTTTAATGTGAGAGCAAAGACAGATGCAAATTTCTAGTACTTCAAATTTAGATCTCTTAAGTTGTGATGCAAACACAATCTTTTCTCCAGGTTGTGGAGTAATTTGATTTCGTCTTGAAGTGTATATTTGACCCCCACTACTAAACAGCTTTTCATTCTCAAAAGAAGAGAGTGGAGCAGAGATATTTATAAACAATATGTTTTATTAATCGGCAAAATTATCGGTAGATATTCGGCGATGACGATGAAGATTGAGAAAATACGCAATTTTGTCGATGACGATTGAAGATTATATATATATATATATATATATATATATATATATATATATATATATATATATATATATATATATATATATATATATATATATATATATATATATATATATTAGAGGTGGACCGGATAGTAATTTTTTACTATCCGCGGATGCGGATGCGGTTGCGGATATTCAATTGCGGATATCCGCAGATGCGGATGCGGATGCGGATAGTTTAATTTTTTTTGGAGTTTTTGCCATAGATTCTTGGAATTTTAAATATAATATCCAGAATCTATGTTACCAGGGTGTGGGACGGGGATCCAACTCTTGAACACCCCACCAACCTCTTTCCCCAACCTCCACTCATTTGGAAAAAGGTTATATATATATATATATATATATATATATATATATATATATATATATATATATATATATATATATATATATATATATATATATATATATATATATATATATATATATATATATAGCCAGTAATTCAGTATTACCTTCACACTTCACAGTTTCACATATTCCATTTGAAGTTAATAATTGGTAAGTTATTTTTTAGAAATAAAAGCTTTTGGGCTCTTTCAGGTGAAAGTTTGGTTCGCTTTTCGTCGTAAATGAGGCCTGCTCCACTGAAAAGACGCTCACTAGCAACACTAGTTGAAGGACATGCTAAATAAGTCCTTGCCAGCTCAGCAAGAAAAGGAAAACTTTTGCAATTATCTCTCCACCAAACCAGTTGGTCTTTATCTGCCTCCAAACGTGGGAGTTTCAGATAATTTTCAATAATCGAATATTGTATCCTTTGACACTTCTGACTGTGATTCTTCATCGCTGCTGGAAGCTAGAAGATCTTTCATTGATTTAGCAATACTTAAGCTAACAGATTTTGTTTCTTTTGTATCTGAGAGCTTTTGCTTTTTCTTGAAAGGCGTTATTTTAGCTGTTTCTATCATCTCATCGCATAAGCATCCTAATTTGATTTTAACATTCTGAGAAACAAGTGGTTTAAAAAATTTTGTTTTGTACCTAGGATCTAAAAAGGTTGCAATTGTATAAGCATCATCATTTTCCAGGTTTTCAAATCTGTCGTTCATCTCCTTCATTAATGTTTCAGTCATCCTTGAAACTCCCTTAGACTTAATAACATTTGTTAACACAACTTTCAATGTTGAAACAAGTGGTATCACATCTGACAAACATGATTCAGCCGAACTTATAGTCTTTGTTAATTCTTCAAAAGGCTTAAGGATATTAATACAATTATTTAAAATGTCATTTTCGTCAGCTGTTAGAGGCTTTATTTTTGTGCTGCTTGAAGCATAAAGGCAAATGGCCTCATTAATTTCGCTCATCCTCTCAAGCATATGCAAACTACTATTCCAGCGTGTTTGAATATCTTGCATGACAGAAAGTGGACGAACATTTAATCTTGTTTGTATTTTCTTCAGCTCATTTTGGGCTACAACGGAGTGATTGAAATGCGTAGCAATTAACCTACATTTGGTTATTAAATCGGATAGACATTTTTGACTCATAATGGAATTTTTAACTACTATCTGAGTTTGGTGTGCAAAGCAATCTACATTTTTCACTCTTGCCAGAGAAAGTGCTTTTTTTATATTTGTGCCCGAATCCTGACTACGCAGTGCACTTCATTTAATGAAATCTTCCATTTTGTCAGCATCTTTTCAAATACAGTTTCAAGATAGTCGCCTGTATGGCGCTCAGAAAAAGGTTCTGCATTCAATAGAAAGTTTTGCCTTTGAAAGTTTTTATCAATTGCATGATACGTAATTTTTTACTATCCGCGCATGCGGATGCGGTTGCGGATATCTAATTGCGGATATTGGAAAAATGATGCAGATATCCGCAGTTGCGGATGCGGATGCGGATATCCGGTCCACCTCTATATATATATATATATATATATATATATATATATATATATATATA
>SEYY01022682.1:142500-147500 GCA_009176605.1 Armadillidium nasatum | reverse complement strand
TTAATAACGCATTGGTGATGACTAACATTGAGTAAGAAGAATATACAAAGGAAAAAGCATATTCTTAAATGAATCAAAATCCGACAAGTCATAAACCAAGGAAGTTTAAATATGTATGTCAAAGTAAGAGGAGAAAACGTAGAAGTCAGAAAATTCCTGACTTTTACTGATTTGGACTGATAAGCATATTAGTAAAGTCTGGAGAGAAAGGTAAAGAGCGGAAGAGTGCACAAAGATGAGTCTTACGAGTTCTTCTCAAAGGAGGGAGCATGAGACAAAAGACTTCCGAAAAGTACACTACAAAAATTGTCCTAACTAATCGTTGTGACAAGTGGTAAAAATGTCAAAATAATTTCCGATACAGAAAAGACATGTTAAACATTTCACCGATTTATTTTCTAATAAGAAAATAACTGAAAAAATTTGCTGTGGCAACTTTGCTACTACTTGTCCCAACGATTCGTTAGGACAATTTTTGCAGTGTAGTGAACATTATTATCGTGAGAGAATAAGGAAAGTGATGGAACGTTTAAGTAGAAATAGATCTGAGATATTGAGTTAGTAAGAATTAGCAATTTTATGAAACGAAAAACCTTAGACTCCACTTTTTCAAGAAGAACTGAGTGGGCAAATACCACACACACATATTTGGCAATTAATAAATATAATTTTATAAATGTCTTTTTTCCATCATTTTCATTTTAAAATTAATTACTTTTTTTTACTTGATTTCACCTCACATTCTTCTTCTGATTTATATATTAATTAATTAATGCATTTCTAATCAAATAAAAAAGATCAACATGAAACATACAATTTACTAATTTATAAATATATTTAATTTAAAAAAAATATATATAGAACAACAAATAAAAATTAATAGAATTCTAATTTACAGCATTTTAAATGACTTTTCTAATTTTTTAATTAATAATTTTAATTAATATAACTTTCTTCATAATCAAAATTTTCTATTATTATTTATTTTAAATTCTCTGACTATTTGGCAGTATAAGTAAATGAAAAAAATGAAATGGAATCAATAAGATTTTTAATTATAGCTTTCTACTGCTATATATATATATATATATATATATATATATATATATATATATATATATATATATATATATATATATATATATATATATATATATATATATACTAATATATATATATATATATATATATATATATATATATATATATATATATATATATATATATATATATATATATATATATATATATATATATATATATATATATATATATATATATATATATATTTTTTTTTTTTTTTTTTTTTTTTTTTTTTTTTTTTTTTATTTTTAATAATAAATTTTAAAAAATAAGTTAAGACAACTGTCGAGCTTTCGTGCTCATCACTCGAGACACTTCTTCAGGACCAAGAAGAACCAGTCCTGAAGAAGTGTCTCGAGTGATGAGCACGAAAGCTCGACAGTTGTCTTAACTTATTTTTTAAAATGTTTTAACTCATATAGTGAATAAAAGTGCCTAAATACTAATTTAAGCTTCAAACAGGGGTACAAAAATAATAAATTTATACATTTACGGTTCAAAATAGTAAATTACATATAAATATATATATATATATATATATATATATATATATATATATATATATATATATATATATATATATATATATATATATATATATATATATATATATATATATATATAGCCCTCTATAATTTTATATTTAAGTGAACAATAGCTTAGTTGGAGAAATTTCAGAATAGAGCCAAATTAAAGGCAAACATGTCCAGATAAACATAGTTTGAAAGTGTGCAAGTTAAAGAAATGTGAAAAATAGAAAAAGGGAGCGTGTTCAAAGATTGAGTATAGCTTTTAAATCTGGTGTCAGACATTTGGACAGCGTATGAGACTGGAGAATTCAGAAGAGCAGTGTCCATTGTAATAGAAAGTATAGAGAGAGAATGACGCAACAACTGTAAGGGCAGAAAAAGACTAGAGAGAGTTAGTGAGTTCATAAGACGAAAAGCCCTAGACTCCATCTTTTCAAGGAGAGCTGTATGAGCTGAACCACCCCAGATTTCTGAAGCAAACTCCAAACAGGGGAGAACAAAACCCCTGTAAAGAGCAAGCAACTGGGATGAGGAGTGTAAATTTTGAAGGTGTCCAGAACAACCAATCTCTTAGAAACTTATTTGGAAAGAGAAATAATGTGATCATTAAAAAAGACATCATGAGGAAAAGAAAGATAAAAAATATTAAAGACACACGAAAGTTTGAGTTCTGTTCTTTCGAAAAAGTGGTAGAAGTTTTATTGAAGATTACGTCAAGTAGAAAGCTGAAGGAGAATTTGAAACTTTGAAAACAACCCTGTTTTCCATCCCCCAATTAGAAATTCGAGAGAGAAAGAGACTAGTTACTCCCAGATCACCCTCCTAATTAATTGTTATTGGGTTTGACACCTTTCAAAATGAAAGGAGCGGAGTGGTGGAGAAAGGGTGGAGTCGTCGGCATGGGAATATATAGACGAAGAAGTAATAGAGAGAATATCATTAATCAAAAGCTAAAAGGAGTTGGAAATAGGAAAAACCCTGAGGAAAATCATTAATTATAGATTTAAATGATGAACAAGGTATTATAGAGAGAGCGAGAATAAATCAAGGAAAAATTCATTGAGAGAGAGAGGAATATATACCGAAAGGGGAAAGTATAGAAATTTATTCTTTGTGTCAATCTTTATAGAAGGATTTTGATAAGTCTAGCTCTACAGCAAGACATCATCCGAAAAGCAAAGTACCAAGAATCAAAAAGAAGAGAGAGAAAATCACCTAAAATGCTCTCCTTGCGAAAGCCATTCTGGCGATCAATGGAAGATTAAACATTAAAGATCTAGGATTCTAGGACGATAATTAGAAGGTTGACAGAGGTTCCACCTTTTCCTGTACAGGCTTCTTGCAGGAAGGGAAGGTCGAAATAGAAAAACAGAGAAGAAATAGTTTGCCGAGGGATGGTGCAAGCTTGGAAGCATATATTTTGAGAATCACAGGGACACCATTATTACTTTTTTAATGTTAAGCTCAGATAGAGCAGAAATAACGTCTTTAAAAGAAATTACAATGTTAAGCATGAGTTGAAGGGGATGAGAAGGAGGAATATTTTCTGTATCATCTACGGTGGAATCAAAAGAAAATGTTTGAGTGGTGAGTTCATCCTTGATAGTGGTAAACGGCAGTTTAGCTATAGGAAAAATGTTATAAGGGGGTGAGAGAAGAAGATACAAAAGTAATATTGTTGACAATATTTGTAAAATGCCAGAAAAAGTGTGTGAGAAAATAATGAGAAGTTTAGAGGAAGAAAGATGATGCTCAACAAAGTGGAAATCAAAATAAAGACCTCGAATGCTGCAGAAATCAATGAAGAAAGAAGATCATACACCATGATAGGCAATTCTGTGATGAAAACACCACCAACGGAATCAGTCCCTCCAGGTTTCTGCGAGGCTCCTTTGGTTTTGCTGTTTTGAATTTTTTAAAAAGATAGTGTAATTTGAAATTTTTCGGTATGTGAATAAAGGAGCTCATATTAGTCACCAGTTGGCACTCCTGTGTAGGAAGAATGGGAAAATTTGAACCAATAGTATGGACCATTGAACAGGAGCTCCTGAAGGAGTTGACTCCTCTCCAATAATAATATATATATATATATATATATATATATATATATATATATAATATATATATATATATATATTATATATATATATATATATATAATATATTATATATATATATATATATATAGTGTGCGTGTGCGTGTGCGTATGCGTGTGCGTGTGCGTGTGCGTGTGTGTGTGAGTGTGCGCGCATGCTTATGTATGTGCATATTATGTATTAGTGAAAATAAATTTTAACAAACATAAAAGTTTCATTTCCGACTCTGGAGAAAGTACTGAAGATAAAAAATGCCTTTTCTAAATTTTCGAATTGTAAATATTGAAATTATTCTAAATTTTCCTTCGAAAAGCATTTAAATGAAAGAATTTAAATTTTTAATGACTATTTCCTTTCTTACATCCTTCACAGCATCTCTTTCTTTCTTTAATTGTTTCTTTCTTTTATTTCTTAGTTCTTTTTTCATTGCTTTCTATTTTTTCTTTTTTCTTTTATCTTAATATTTGCTATCCTTTCTCTTAATTTTTCTTTAATTGTCTTTCTTTTTATGAATATTTTTTTTGGTATTTCTTTTGTTGTAAACTTTCTTTGTTTCTCTTTTTTTTCTAAGCTTTATTAAGTTTTTTCCTTATATTCTTTCATTCTTTCTTTATTAATTTTTGCTTTCTTATCTTTATTTTCTTTTTCCATTCATACTCAATTTTTTTAAACTTTATATCCTTTACTTATTTCTTTCTTCTTTTTTCATTCCCATATTTTTTCAGTTTTTATTTGGTTTTCTTTTTCGTGTTTGATTTTGCTTTTTTTTATAGCATTTTATTTATTTATTTTATCTCACTTTCCTAGGAACTGCAAAATATTAAGAACAGAGCATCGTACAATGAGGATGTGGTAATACTAGGGATTTAAATGGACATGTTGGACGAAATCGACTTGGATTTGAGAACGTGATCGGAGCTTTTTGTATAGGAGGAAAAAATGTTTTTTGTAACAGTGTAATAGATTTTTGTGTGCAAAACAACATGAGTATAATGAATACCTTCTATAATCACAGAGAAAACCATAAATACACGTGGTATAGGTGGAACTATATGAAACGGAGCTATGAGAAGTCGATGATTGATTTGATGTTGACAAACAACAAAAAGCTGCTCAGAGATGTAAAGAGTATACCATCCTTGTCTGGCTATCTAACTTATGTTCCTATGTTCCTATGTCTGGTGACTCTGACCACAGGATGGTTGTGGGAAAATTAAGATTGGAAAAACCGAACTCGGTGAACTGCAGACCTGAAAAAGATTCATGATCGGAAACCTATAGGACCCTGAT
>SEYY01022682.1:122500-140000 GCA_009176605.1 Armadillidium nasatum | reverse complement strand
AACTCAGTTTCTTCATCTATTTACTCGACAAAACCAAATCTTCCACAAAACTACGACATTTCTTTGAAAAAAAAAAACATGACTCAAGCCATTTCCTTCAACCCATATAACTCTTCACGTAATCTCCCTTGGAAGGATTACATTATTTCTCTTACTAAGCAAACTTCAAAGGGGTTTGCTGATCTGAAGAGGGTTCAGAACTTCTTCTTTCCACCACAGTTGCTTGATATGTATACATAAAGGTATTGATCATCTTTGTATGAGTAGGTATCGAATATCTGGCGTGGCTTCCCTCACACGTATATATATATATTATTATATATATATATATATATATATATATATATATATATATATATATATATATATATATATATTATATATATATATATATATATATATATATATATATTTATTTTAAACAAATTTTCTAATTTTGAAAAAATATAAAAAAGGAAATCCTATTTTGAAATTAATTTTTTTAAAATTATGAAATAAAAAATACATTTTTTTAAGTTGCTTATGTTGTCCTCATATATTATATATTATTATATATATATATATATATATATATATATATATATATATATATATATATATATATATATATATATATATATATATATATATATATATATATATATATATATATATATATATATATATATTTAAAGAACGCCACGCTCACGGGCAGAGCCCTTTTCAAGGAGGGGGCACGAATACATGGAGAAGATTCATTCAAACATACACACCTAACGCACAGCCCTCAGGTGGGCGCAGACGGAAGCCTTGAAGAGAGGAAGATTAAATACAGGAGGAAAAATAGATGAAGGTACAGAGAGTTCCACAGAATAGAGGTGGCTGGAAAGAAAGAGGTACCACAACGGGCTAGCCTGGGATTTCCTACGTCCACACAAAATTGGTGTGAAAGCAGGGCGCCCCTTGTGCAACGAGGACGACGCAATGGTGGAGGAATGCGAGAGGCCAATTCCCTCGAGCACCTGCCATTGTAGTACCTGTAGAAAAGAGATAGCGCGCCAAAGTCACGTCACAGAGACAGAGGGTCAAGAGAGTTTGAAAGTAGGGGACAGTTAATTAATCTTTTAGCTTTTGACTCAACTCTATCCAGAAGAGAGGAGGAGCCGGAGCCCCCCAAATGTGAGAACAGTACTCCATACAAGGACGAATAAGACCCTTATATATTTGGAGTAACTGTTCAGAAGAAAAAAATTCTCGCAATCTGAACAGAACTCCCAGCTTCTTAGAGGCCTCTTTAGCAACCGTTGTGATATGTGGTTTCCAAGATAGTTTGTTGTTTATGTTTAGACCAAGAATGTTAATGTTATTTACAGGTGAGACGGGAGAGCCATTCGAAGAGGATAGGAAAGTTAGGAGGTGTTTTTGATAGGGAGATGTGAAGAAGTTGAGTTTTTAAAGTGTTGAATTTCACAAGGTTGCTATGACCCCACCGGGAAATCCCATCCAGATCGGCAAGAATAGAATCGGAAAGTTGAAGACGAGAAGCAACTCTAGAAGCAAAAGAGGGAGCAGATTTGAAATGAGTAGAAGAATGTAGAGTCGAATCATTAGCATAAGAGTGAACAGAGTTAGAAGTGCAGTTGAGAAGATCGTTAATGAAAAGTAAGAATAAGGTTGGAGATAAAACAGAACCCTGAGGAACACCACAGTTGACAGAGAAGGAGGAAGAGGTCGCTCCATCTACAACTGCCGAAATGGAACGATCTGAGAGAAAACTAGACAGTAGTAAGCAAAGAGAAGGAGGAAAACCAAAGGAGGGGAGCTTGGAGAGCAGTGACGCATGCCACACCCGGTCAAAAGCCTTGGAAATGTCAAGCGCCACCACACAAGACTACCCGAAGTCCCTAAGGGCAGAAGACCATAGATCAGTAAGATAGGAAAGTATGTCACCAGTTGACCTCGAGCGTTGAAAGCCATACTGGTGATCAGAAAGAAAAGAATGAGACTCCAAATGATCCAGGAAATGAGAGTTGAGAAGAGTTTCAAAAATTTTAGATAGAACACAGGAGAGGCTATAGGTCGATAGTTAGAAGGGTCAGAGCGACTACCTTTTTTCGGGATCGGTTGAACAAATGCACGCTTCCAGCATTGAGGAAAAGTATTAGTATTAAGGCATAGAGAGTAGAGCTGAACGAGGACAGGGGCCAACTCGGAAGCACACTCCCTCAGAACACGAGGGGGAATGCCATCCGGGCCACTGGCCTTCCTGACGTTCATAGATTTCAGGATCCCATGCACCTGATCATGAGTAATTACAGGTAGAGACATGGGACACCTGAGAGGAGAAGGAGTAGGAGGAGGGATGCCTGAATCAAGCAGGGTGGAATTAGATGAAAAAAGGAGGCCCAAGAGATTAGCCTTTTCAGAAGGAGTATTAGCAACAGAACCATCAGAGCGAATAAGAGGAGGAAAGGCAGATTTACAGAAGTTGTTAGAGATATTTTTGACAAGAGGCCAGAAATTTTTATCAGTAGGAGAGCCATGGAGGTCAGCGCACTTCCTTTTTATGAAAGTATGCTTAGTCCGTCGAAGAACATCCCTGCAACGATTCCGAGCTGAATGAAAATTAGCAAGAGTGATAGGAGAAGGAGAGTTTTTCCATTCACGATAAGCACTGTCTCTCTCACGAAGGGCAAGAGAACAGCCGTCATCGAACCATGGATTTTGAGGAGAAAAAGATTTTGTTGAAGATGGAATGAATCTGCCCATCCCGTCAAGGATTACGGCCTCTACCTTTTCAGCAGAGACAGAAGCGTCCCCCGAGACAAAGCAAGATTCACTCCAATGATAGTTAGCAAAGAAGCGGCGCATTGCCCCCCCAATTAGCCCGATTAAAGTGCCAGAAAGTACGTTTAGGGCATGGTGGAGCTGTTGGAGAGAAAGCATTATAATTAAGAGCTATAAGATTATGGTCAGAGTTACCAATAGGAGGGAAAATGGTGTATTTGTGTCTAGAAGAAGTAGTGGTGAAGCATAAATCAAGTGTATTCAAGAATATATATATATATATATATATATATATATATATATATATATATATATATATATATATATATATATATATATATATATATATATATATATATATATATATTTGAGTAATTTATTCATTAGAAAGGTGTATGAACTTTATTAATTATATCTTTGAAAGTAGCTTTCAGGTACAAATAAGACATAAATAATATCTTTGCAAACCACATTCGCTTTCCGATTGCTTATCATTTTTTTTTAAACTCTATACTCTCTTTTAATTATAATTTTATATTTATTACTCTACTTTTACTTTCAGTTTTTTACATAACATTGTTTCTGAATGTTACCATTAATTACTACTACTAATACTACTACTACTACTTCTACTATTACCATTACTAAGCTGCAAAAATTGTCCTAACGAATCGTTAGGACAAGTAGCAAAAAATGTCACAGTAAAATTTTCAATAGAGAAAAGACATGTTAAGCATAAGAAAGTCGTTCCACCGATTTATTTTTAAATAAGAAAATAACTAAAAAAAAAAAATTGTTGTGAAAATTTTGCCACTTGTACCAACGATTCGTTAGGACAATTTTTGCTGTGTTATGTTTTTCCTATTACCATTGAAATAACCTTTAAAAGGTAGAATTCAATGATAAAATTTCTGCCCTAAAGTAAGGGTTTCCCAAAGTTTGTAAGCAACTGAAAATTCATTTATAGAAATGGTTTGGATTGAAAATAAAGATTGTGTTTATATGGTTAAAAATTAAATTCTTTTGATGGAAATATGCATTAAATTTTTAACAGAAGCAAATTTTGAATCTAAAAGAACAAAAAAAAATTTTCATTTTTTTATTTTTTTTTAATTTAAAATTTTTTTTTTTTTTAAGGGAACAGGACAACATCATCCCTAAGCTAATAAAATAAAACTCTGTGTTCCGTTTTCCTTTTCTCCATTTCGAAAGATTAAATTTTGTGTTTTAATATTAGTCTTCAAGTCAGGCTATTCCACTGTTGAACTATTTCTTTTCAATCATAACATAACAATAATAATAATAAAAATAACAATAATAATAATAATAATAATAATAATAATAATAATAATAATAATAATAATAATAATAATAATAATAATAATAATAATAATAATAATAATAATTAATATAATATATAATAATAATAATAATAATAATAATAATAATAATAATAATAATAATAATAATAATAATAAATAATAATAATAATAATAATAATAACTTTTAACAAAAAATTATTTTTCAATATTTTTATTGCATTTCCAAGTATTAAACAAAAAATTTATTCCAATTGAATGATTTCATTCCTTTCCAGAAAAAAGGCAAAAAAGAAAAGAAAGTTTCACAACTGTTCAAGCTTTTAACACTGTTTTTAACCCTTCAGCTATATATATATATATATATATATATATATATATATATATATATATATATATATATATATATATATATATATATATATATATATATATATATATATATATATATATATATATATATATATATATATATATATATATATATATATATATATATATATATATATATATATATATATATATATATATATATATATATATATATATATATATTATATATACATATATATATATATATATATATATATATATATATATATATATATATATATATATATATATATATATATATATATATATATATATATATATAATATTGGAAATCGCCTACACAACAGCAGTTAACTCACGATTAGAGGTTGGTCACTGAGTATCTGATCTTTGATCTTTCTTGTATTTTAAAATGGGGAAGAGAAAACATGGTCGTTTTCAGTGCCTCAAAAACTCAGTTCCTACTCGACACAGCTTTCCACTCAAATATGACATCTCCTTCGAAAGCACAAAACTTAAACCTTCGTCTGTTCTTAATTTTTCTCGGTGTTTTTCTCGTAATCTTTCTTGGAATTATCACATTATTTTCTCTTTCTAAGAGATTGGGTGTTCTGAGATGCCTTTTAAAATTTCTTCATGCCATCCCAGTTACTTGCTCTTTATAAGGGTGTTGTTTGCCTCTGTATCGAGTATGCCTAACACATTTTGAGAGGCTAGACTCGGACATCACTTTGTAAAAAGATGAAGTTTAGGCCTTTTCTTCTAATAAACTCTCCTGCTCTCACTAACTATCTTCAATCTTTTTCTTTTCCTCGAATTATCGCGTCACTCTCTCTTTTCTATTTACATTATAAAGGAAACTACTATTCTCAACTCTCCAGAGGCATACCCCCTTAGTTGAGAATGGGCGAGCAGCTCACCTTTCTACACAGTTTTTTATCCTTTCTCTGTCCAATTCTCTGACCCTAAACTTAACTGAAATGTTCAATGTTACATGTATTCAAATGGTAAAATCTGGGAAACACTCCCTTCATCTATTTTTCAATTTAACATTGACTTCGTGTGTCGGGACATACTCCTCTTTAATTTGGCCTTGATGCTGTTTACTGTCCAACTCTGATGGAAATTAGTAAACCTTTTGGCCTTTGACAATCAGAGGTGTATTATATATATATATATATATATATATATATATATATATATATATATATATATATATATATATATATATATATATATATATATATATATATATATATATATATATATATATATATATATATATATATATATATATATATATATATATATATATATATACATATATATATATATATATATATATATATATATATATATATATATATATATATATATATATATATATATATATATATATATATATATATATATATATATATATATATATATATATATATATATATAGAGAGAGAGAGAGAGAGAGAGAGAGAGAGAGAGAGAGAGAGTAAGAGAGAGAGAGAGCCTTAAACGATTACTCTCAAATTAAAAATAAAATTTTCCAAAAACGAGTTCTCTACTTATTATTATGTATTAAAATAAATAATTAATAATTAAGTGAATCTCATTTAAAAATTTCCTAATATTGCATCGTTAAATTTAGTTATAAATACTCTTTTATGAGCAAAGAAAATAAAAAATTAACTATAAACTAATTAGATGATATAATCGTTAAGCTTTAATGTGACAAATAATTATTTCAGGATCACATTATTCTAACTTTATTTTTTACTTGTATATTCTTGGATAATTAATCGAATGAACATATGACCAAATGCCATTTTATCCACGAACATTTACCAAAAATTGAAAATTAACATTTCTTTTGGCATTTTCCAGCTTGATCATAATAAAAATAACTTGGAATTTTAGGTTAGGTTAGGTCAGGTTGTTATGTTATGGTATTTTAGGTTAGCAGGAAATTTGACAAAAAAAATTTTTTCCTTCACATTATTATATCTGTATTAATTTATATCTTTATTTTTTCATGTTCTGAAAAATGTCCGTCTATCATATGCCCTTTGGTAGAATATTTGGGAGCAATGGATATGATTACATTTTTTTCCATTTATTTATACACGTAAGAACCAACATACCTGTCTAAATTTATGAGTATCCAACAATGGAAAGCTCTAAACAAGTGTGATTAGCATTGAATGCTTCTCTTTAGCAAAAAAAAGTTTATTGGTAATTCATCCACCTTCATATCATGATTAGTTTAGCTATCAAATTTTTAGTGAATAATGATGGAGTTAAGAATTTACTTCATTATTGCACCAAAAATAATACTTTCTTCATGTAATGGTCCTAAAAGATTTAAAATTATTTGTAAGAGTGAAGAAATTGACGAGACACGAAGGCCTAAACTAAAAGCTTTAAAGAAAACTGAGTGAGTGGAACAATAACATAATAGAGTGCTTATTTTTCCTTATACATTGTGCAGGGGAAGCATCTGAGGCAGTGTAAAAATTCGAACTACTTGGAACACACAACCTTTTAAAGGCTCATTTAGGGAAAGAAATAATAAAAGGATTTTTTCCTTAAAAGACTAAGAGAAGAGGA
Organism: Armadillidium nasatum; assembly: GCA_009176605.1. Taxonomy (NCBI): domain Eukaryota; kingdom Metazoa; phylum Arthropoda; class Malacostraca; order Isopoda; family Armadillidiidae; genus Armadillidium; species Armadillidium nasatum. The sequence goes on along the minus strand of SEYY01022682.1, from coordinate 132,981 downwards.
GATATCAGAATTTAAAGAATGTGATAAAAAGGAAAACAGGAGAAGAATTCTATGATATTCCCTTTCTTTGCCACTATTTTCAATCTTCCTCAATTTATCACACCAAAAATATCTCATTTATACAGTAAATAAATGCACTCTGAATGGTCTTTTATTTAAAAAACAAAGTTAAGTGGCATAATATATATATATATATATATATATATATATATATATATATATATATATATATATATATATATATATATATATATATATATATATATATATATATATATATATATTTAAATGGCATAGAGCATAAATCAAAACCAAATTGAGGGCCGACACACTCCGATACTCGGCTCTTGAAGGTGTGCAAATCTGAATATCAAAGGAAGGCCGGAAAGTAAATAAAGGGAGTGTGTTTCAGACTTTACCAGTAGAGAACATGTAAGATTGGGCATAGCGATTAAGTCTAGGGTTAGTGAGTTAGAAAGAGAAAGGATGAGACTATAAGGAAAAGCGTTGCACGAACACTTTTCAATGGAGGAAGTATGCGACTAAAGAGTTCAGAAGAGCCGTATCCGTTGTAGAAGCAATAGTAGAGAAAGAGAGAGAGAGAGAGAGAGAGAGAGAGAGAGAGAGAGAGAGAGAGAGAGAGAGAGAGAGAGAGAGAGAGAGAGAGAGGGTATGACTTTCAAAAAGAAAAAAAGAGAATGTGTGTGAAAGAGTTCATAAGACGAAAAGTCCTAGACTTCTCTTGTGTGAGTGGAACCACTTTAATGTGTAAAGGAAAAAAACATCCCTATAAGGATCAAGCGACCGCGTAGCGTGAATAAATTTTGAAGGCATCTCAGAAGATCGAACATCTTAGAAACTTGATTAAAAAAAAGAAACATTGTGATCTTTACAAGACAGATCACGAGAAAAGGAAACATCAAAAATATTAAATAAAGAAGAAGGTCGAGTTGCATGTTTTCAACGAAGTTACAGTTGCATCGAAGATCATGTCGCGTAGAAAGATGAAGAAACTAAGTTTTTGAGGTATTGATAACAACCATGTTTTCCCCGACTCAATTTGAATTTCGGAAAAGATCAGTGGCTAGTTGTTTAAAGCCCACCCTCTTAGTGTGACTACGTGGGTTAAACACACAGGATCAGTGGCTAGTTATTTAAAAGCCACCCTCTTAGCGTGACTATGTGAGTTAAACGCATCTGGTTGAGATGTTTTGAAAATGAGAAGAGTAATGAAGGCTGGAATCGTCGGCATAGGATTGCATAATTAATGAAGTAATAGATATGAGGGCATTAATGAAAAGCATGAGACTGTATCCCCAAAAGGGTTGGGGATAGGAAAGATTTCTCAGAAACATCATTATTTACATATTTAATAGATGAATGGTGACCGTCTACAGTACCTGCTATAGAATGGTCAGAATGAAAATCTGAGATAAGGTTAAGGATAGAAGAATATGTATCGAAAGACGAAAGTTTGGAAATCAATGCTTTGTGACAGACTCTACTGAAGGTTTTCGATATGTTTAGCGACACTGCAAAAGTTTCACTGAAATGCGAAGAGAAAAGAGCCAAGAGTCAGAGAGAAGAGAAAGAAGGTCACTAGTAGAACGTTCCTACAAAAGCCATACTTGTATTCAGAGAAAATCTTCAAGAGTTGTCATCTTGAGGATAGATTCGAAAACTTTAGAAAGAATGGAGGCTAAAGAAACTGAAAGAAAGTTAAAGGGATAAGAGAGTCCTCTTTTCTCAGCACAGGTTTAATGAGCGATCTTTTGCGGCAGAAAGAAATAGCCGAAGTACAAAAGACGAAACAGTTTACCATGGCAGGGTGCCAGTTTAGGAACACAAGTTTTAATAATAACTATAAGAGGGATACCACAGGAACTGTACACTTTCCTAAGATTAAGCTCAGAGAGAGTAGAAATACGTTCTAAGAAGAAATTATAGGATTGGACAAAGATGAGTTGTAGAAGGTTGGAGGAGGAGAAAAAGCTATTGAATCCTCTAAATTAGGGGCATAATAGTATATATCATATATATAATATATATATATATATATATATATATATATATATATATATATATATATATATATATATATATATATATATATATATATATATATATATATATATATATATATATATATATATATATATATATAAAAGCACGTACGAAATGAATGAAAAATGGAAATGGGAATCGATTTTTTCTTTAAACTTTAATTACGTATCAATTTCTTATATTTAAATATTCAAACGTGTGTGTGACTCTTTTTTTTTCTTTTTAAATTGATTTTAATTTCCTTTTTTTTTTTTTTTTTTTTTTTTAAACTGTTAAAGATTAGAATTGCTTCAACGATTACATAAATTGAATTATGGAAATGATAAGACTTTTCTCAAAGGTGACTTTTGCAAGTAATTCTATCTTTATTTTAAAATAATAATAATAATAATAATAATAATAAAATAATAATAATAATAATAATAATAATAATAATAATAATAATATAATATATTTTTATGATTATTATTATTACTATGTTGTTGTTGTTGTTTTTTTTTTTTTCTTATTATTATTATTATTATTATTATTATTATTATTATTATTATTATTATTATTATATTATTATTATTATTATTATTATTATTATTATTATTATTATTATTATTATTATTATTATTATTATTATTATTATTATTATTATTATTATTATTATTATTATTATTATTATTATTATTATTATTATTATTATTATTATTATTATTATCTTTATTACCCTTTTTAGTTTTTATTATTATTATATTTATTATTTATTATTATTATTATTATTATTATTATTATTATTATTATTATTATTATTATTATTATTATTATTAGTAGTAGTAGTAGTAGTAGTAGTAGTAGTATCATAACCCGCATAGTTGCAAAACATTGTCGGCTTCTGATATTTTCTTTAGGCATCTGCATCCCTACGTAGGGAGAAATTACAATGGTAGAAGAGGTTCCAGCTCCTGAGAATCACATAAAGATTGATTTTTATATGATCTAACTGTGTCAATACATTCATTCAATAATATTCTTTGGGCAGAGACTAAATAAATTAGTATCTATTTTGAAAATTTAAATTTAAATTATGTCATCTAGTTTTAAATTTATCAAAACAACACACGAATTTTAAATTTTGTTTTTCCGCCTGTAATTTTTATTGAATAAAATATTTTAATTAACTTAAAAGAACCAAATCTAAAGTTTTTAAAAATTCAAAATTTAAATTTAATTTTTTTTTTACTTTATTAAATTTTCAACAAATAAATTTGGCAATTAGTAAATTTTTATTCAGCGGTTTCTTTTCAGTCTTCAAATTCAGTCAGAACTCATTCTTTGTATCATTCTTCATAGAGATGAAATTTTAGAATTTTTGTTATACTCTTTTGTAGTTCTCGATCTTCGCTTTTGTTCTGATTCTTCTCTTTCCCATAGTTCTTATCGATTTAATACGTCCAAATCAGACGACAACCAATCCATATATCAAATTATTATTATCATTATTATTATTATTATTATTATTATTATTATTATTATTATTATTATTATTATTATTATTATTATTATTATTATTATTATTATTATTATTATTATTATATTATTATTATTATTATTATTATTATTATTATTATTATTAATATAAAATAATAATATATATTTTTATAATTCTACAATAATATAATCTATTTCAACAACACACACACACACACACAACACACACACACACACACATATATATATATATATATATATATATATATATATATATATATATATATATAATATATAATATATATATATATATATATATATATATATATATATTATATATATATATATATATTATATATATATATATATTAAAACACTTTTCTCACTTACGGGCATTTGAAATGGTATTTCCCTCTGGTTAAGGTGAGAAGCATAAAGTCCTAAAGGGCAAAGAGAAAAACACTTTCCACTGCTTTCATAAATTTTAAATTTGCTCCTCTTTAAAGTGAGAATAAATTGGGCAAAAAATAAATGGAAATTGTTTTAAGAAATATTCAGAAAGGATTAAAACATAAAAAATTCTCTTTCCGAAATAGCAGTTCAAACTATTATTATCTGTAATGATTTAATATATATATATATATATATATATATATATAATATATATATATATATATATATATATATATATATATATATATATATATATATATATATATATATATATATATATATATATATATATATATATATATATATATATATATATATATATATATATATATATATATATATATATATATATATATATATATATATATATATATATATATATATATATATATATATATATATATATATATATATATTCTTGTAAGCAACCTCAAGAAAATTCTGAAAGTGTATTTAATCCAAGAAAGGATGAAGTTCTTAAATGTCTTAAATGATTTTTGTTGTTGTTGTTGTTGTTGTTGTTGTTTGCATTTTTAATGAACTTTGCGTAGTTAATCCTCTTTAAGGACGAATTAATCTAAAAGTCTCTTAACCTTAAATAATTCCCTAATCTTATTGTAATATAAACCTTGGAAACTTTTGTTTTGTTCAAATTAGTGAATTTCGAGAATGTTGAAAATATTTGCAATCTATTTTTTTTCAATAGTGAATAATGCATTTAACGTATTGGGAAAATGAAAGAAATATTATTATTAAAATTATCTTTTTCTTTTCTGCATGAGCCTTTTTTATACTTTACATTTATTATTAAATGTAAATTAAATATTATTAAATATTAAACTTTGATATTTTTATTAAAATAAGACTCAGTGAAAAAAAATTTCTGTTTTGTTAAATTTTATTAAATTTCTACATGAACACTTTTACAAATTCTTTATTGTGTATTAAGATTAATATAAAACCTATAGAAGCTTTATTATTTATTATAAGCTTTATTTACTCTAAGTATTCGTTAATATTTACAATATACAGTTGTTTAAAACGAGTCAATAATTTTTCCATTTTATTAGGAAACATTGATCAATGAGAAAGATTTTCCCTCGTTCTGTAATACGTGGGAGTCGGCTTTTTTTTTTTTTTAAATAAAAGTTCACATCTAACGGGCATTATCCTATGCGAGGAGAGGAATTTTTCTAGGTAATATATACCAAGGATCCCGCAGGGAGATTGAACCGGGGCCCTCAAGCACGTAAGTTAATCACTCTTCCGTTTGAACTACGGTAGACGATTGTCTAGATTCTTTTTATTTCACCTCAGGTGGGCAAGGGTCAGCAGAGGTCTACTAAAATTTTCCTCAGAGTTAGGATGAAAGTCGGAAACTTGGTCAAATTAAAAGTCGAAATGACCTGACACAAGTCGTTTGAAAGTGTGTAAGTCATAGGAAATTGGGAAAATAGATAAAGGGAGCGTGTTCCAGACTTTACTATTAAAGTACATGTAAGAATGAGCATAGCGGTTAAGTCAGGAGTCAGAGAATTGGATATGAGAAAGGATGAGACTGTGTAGAAAGACGAATCGCATGAGCCCTTCTCAGAGGTATGAGACGAGGGAGTTCAGAAAAGCAGTCTCCATTTTAATAGCGATAGTATAGAGAGAGTGACGCAACAGTTCGACTGGCAGAAAGAGATTGGAGAGAATTAGTGAGAGCAGGAGAGATGATAAGACGAAAAGCCCTAGACTCCACCTTTTCAAGGAGAGCTATATGAGTGGAACCACCCCATATGTGTGAGGCGTATTATACACCCCTATACAGAGCAAGAAGCTGGGGTGGATTGAAGAAATACTGAAGTTAATTTTGCTATTAGTTAAGAGTAACATCCACACATTCTTATCCGTTTGAACTTTGAAGTATGACAACGTGTTAAGAAATTATAACAAGTGTGTTTCAAACTTGAAAGCAATATTTTCTAAAAAAAAATTTTTTATTTCGTTATGCTTACGTGTTATCTACCTTTTTATTTATTCGTCTATCTTTCTTTCTATCGCAGTATCTATCTCTTTATCTATCTTAATTTATGTACTACAAACCATGTTACTTTGTGCAAAAAAAGGAAAAAAATGTTTTTAAAGACAGGAACATTAGTAAAAGATGAAGAAACGACATTTTACAAATTATACGGAGTAGTTAATATTTATAATAAAAAGTTGATTGAGAGTCAATTTGTATTTTAATGTTTTCATTTATAATATTTGTTTATACTCTATTTTTCTCATTAGTGAACTAATTTCACAAAATAAAGAATTAAAGACAGATACTCTATCTATCTATCTATCTATCTATCTATCTATCTATCTGTGTATATATGTGTCTATATATCTATATATCTATTTATCTATTTATATACCTATCTATTTATTTATCCATCTATCTACTTATTCACCTATCTATCTATTTATCTACTTATTTATTTATCTATCTATTTGCTTATCTATCTATCTATTTATTTATTTATCTATTTATTTATCCATCTATCTATCTATTTATCTATTTATCTAGTCACCCGTTTTAAAAGATAACATAATTTTCTCTTACTTAGAAATTATGGTACTTACTACTCATTAAAGGTCTTCCATGTGTAACACTTATATTGTAATAAATATAAATTGTTTTTAATTAAACAAGACAGTTACAGGAATGTTCCAGTATTGAACAGGTTTCCTTAATTTTCCCAACGCTAAATAAATTTTTATCTTTGGAATGACATTTCGTGTGTATATATATATATATATATATATATATATATATATATATATATATATTATATATATATATATATATATATATATATATAATATATATATATATATTAAAGAGCAAAATTAACGCACCATCTACAATTTATCAGTTGGGAGGTTACGACGAAATTGTAGGGTAATGGGAGTGCCTGTGTGTGGAGGTGTGTGCCTGTACCTGCCCAAATAATTCAGTTTAGCATGCGATGTCGATGAAATAAGGTAAAAGGGCAAACCGGCCAAATTCGATGAGTGACGTGGTAGGAGAGGTAACGTAACGGGTATACCGGGTATCGAGAGTATTCAATCTTTAACGTTTGTGCAAGTAATATGGAGAGGTTACGACGGAGTTTGACACGCGAAGCCTGTGTGGCAATCACAGCACTGGCAGCTGAAGGGTACGGCCAACGCCAACTGGGCCGACGGTTCGGGGTCTCTCATACAAATACAACCATCGGAATGGTCCTGGTCAAGGTAGGCCACGGGCAATAACGGCCATAGAAGACAGATATATACTGTTAATGGCAGCTCGCTATCGACATGAAGCACCACTTGACCATCGTGCCGAGCTGCAGGCTGTCCATCAGACACTTGTTAGCATGAATACCATTCGACATCGCCTCACAAAACATGGATACCACTCACAGAGACCGGCAAGAAGGTCCCCGCTTACCAGGGAGCACCGAAGAGTAAGGATGGCTTTCGCACAACAACACCTGCATTGGCGGTCAGAGGAATGGGCAAGTTTCCTATTTACGGACGAGTGCCGATTCAATCTACACAGCTCCAACGGACGTTCCAGGGTTTTTCGGAGGTGTCATGAGCACTACTCGGCATGCACAATGCAAGAGATACTCCACATCGGTGGTGGGTCCGTTATGGTTTGGAGTGGTATATCTTTCCATGCCCATACGAAGTTACATGTCTTCGATGCAGGGTACCTAACCAGGCAACGATACATAACGGACATACTCGAACCGTACGTCGTACCATTTAGCCACTACATCGGTGAAGCATTCGTCCTCATGCAAGATAACTCCAGACCACATGTAGCCACTGTAGGGATTCTAACACTGGACTGGCCCTCGTACAGTCCAGACCTGAACCCCTTCTAGCATCTGTGGAACACACTGAAAGGCTGCTGCAACAGCTACAAGACCAGCCACACAGACTAAACGACTGTACAAACGGTTGTACGACTATGGGAGGAACTGCCACAGGAAATCATCCAGGATCTCATCTCCAGCATGCATCAAAGGTGTTTAGCTTTCATACCTGAAAGGGGAAGCTACACAGGTACTGACCGTCAGAGAAAGGTGGAATGCACATACACTCTGAAGGTTTGCACCACACCCTACTTATATATCATGGTGTTCCAGGGTCTCGAGGGTTCCCAAGGTGGGGAACCACATTATCCCCATTATGTTTAGCCATGCGCTGTATATTAACAATGTTACTACCGGTTTTGTATGCTTCAGTATCCTCATATTGACGTTTGTTCCAGTGGTGCGTTAATTTTTGCTCTTCAGTATATATATATATATATATATATATATATATATATATATATATATATATATATATATATATATATATATATATATATATATATATATATATATATATATTGTTTTCCATATTTTATGAATGAAATTGAGTCAAAAATTAAAATGCTCCTTTTTTATGTCCTGATTTTTTTATTTTAAATTCGATTTAAAGGAACTAAATCAATTATAAGTGCTTAACGTATAAAGTGTAATGACATTGCTTTATATATATATATATATATATATATATATATATATTATATATATATATATATATATATATATATATATATATATATATATATATATATATATATATATATATATATATATTATATATATATATATATATAAATATATACAGGGTGTATCATAAGATGTGGGACCATCTTGGACAGTGGACAAGGGGCATCTAAACAACGGAAAAATTTTATTTAAGCGTATACCCTTCGAGTGATAGTTTGTGAGATACAGGATGTAAAAGTCAACATGTTGATCGTTTTAATTTATTTATGAAGCTGAATTTAGCCATTTAGCTATACAATGCTGGATACATAAGTGGAGTGTACAGCAATAGAGAGAGTAATAAGAGAAGAAATGAAAAAATTACTGTAATATTTAAAAATAAAATAAATGAATAAATAAATAAATAAAAAATGACATAATCAACACATTTCTATTGAATTTGCTAACAAAAACTTTACGTTTTGTAAATGTTTTCGATAATTTTTGCTGTTAATTCAGTTGTATTTTTATTACCCTTTTTATTACTGTCTATTGTTTTATAATTTGCTAAAGCATCTTTTACCATAAAACAAATATTGTATGGGGCATGACATTAAACCCAACTTAAAACAATAAAATAGAACTCTCAACATGTTATTTTTTTTATTTTTATATTTATTTTTATTTTACAGTTGCCACTACTCACGGGCAGAGCCATTTTCAATTAGGGGGTATATAAAAAAGGAAGAAAACCCACACAGACTAGAATCTAACGCACATTCCTCAGGTGGACATTGAAGAGAGAAAGCTTAAATACAGAAGGAAAAATTGATGATGGTAGAGAGTTCCACAGAACAGAGGTGGCTGGAAAGAAGGAGGCATCACAAAGGGCAAGCCTGCGGTTTCCAGCATCCACACAAAATTCGTGTGAAAGCAAGGCACCCCTTGTGCAACGAGGACGACGCAACAGTGGAGGAATGCGAAAGATAAATACCCTCGAACACCTGCCATTGTAGTACATATAGAAAAAAGATAGTACGCCAACGTCACGTCACTGATATAGAGGGTCAAGAGAGTTTGAAAGTAGGGGACAGTTTATTAATCTTTTAGCTTTAGACTCAACCTGATCCAGAAGAATAGAGGAGTCGGAGCCCCCACAAATGTGAGAACAACACTAAATATAAGGGCGAATAAGACCCTTATAAAATTGAAGTAACTGCTCAGAGGAGAAAAAATTCTGTTTCTCATAAACTATGCCTTGTAGGACATATGTTTATATGAACTTTTATCACTGTATGGAAGTCCTAGTCCATTGTCCAAGTGGGTCCCTCATGTTGATACACCATATATAATATATATATATATATATATATATATATATATATATATATATATATATATATATATATATATATATATATATATATATATATATATATATATATATATATATATATATATATATATATATATATATATATATATATAATTTTTCTTAATTATTCGTTTCTCCTTACGACTTTACTTTCCGTTCTTATTATTTTTTATCTTAATCTTTATTACTACTCTCTCTTAATAATTTTATTCGAGAAAATCTCCTCCGTAGGCTTAAGGCTTTCATAGACCTATTACTTTTCCCCACGTTTTCAGCGACTCTCCTTCTCTCTCCTCTCAACTGACACCAAAAGCTTCGTTCTTCAAACGCGGCAACCCAGTTAGTTGGTGTTCAAACTTCTTGGAGTGCGCATGCTCTTTTGATCGAATTTTAATAATACAACTGTGAGGGAGGTTTAGACTATTTTAATTATAATATATATATTTTTTAATTTTTATAATTATAATATACTTTATAAACTACATAGATGTTTAGGTGATTTCAAGTCAATTTGAGATATGAAATATTTTATAATTTTGAGTACTCTA
>SEYY01022682.1:115000-120000 GCA_009176605.1 Armadillidium nasatum | reverse complement strand
ACAAGGGTCTAAGAGAAAGAAAATAAGATCACTGATTTGAGTGCTCTTGAGATGGGATCAGAGGAATCAGGATTTTTCCAATTTTCTATTTTATATTCGAAAACTTTGGAGGAAATGGAAGGTAAAACAAAATGACAGAAATTGAAGATCTATTAGGTTGTACCTCGTCTTTCGGCACAAATTGAATGAGAACATTCTATTGGTGGAAGTCTCCCAGGAATGAAAAGTAATTGTTTCTACGAGTAGAATTAAATGTAAAGGTATTTCGTTTCAAGAGTTTAATGACGACAGGAATTGTTACAGGCAGAGTCTCTGTGTTGAGTAACAATAGAACATAAAATTAAAATTTATGCATTGTAGTTGAAATGATAGGTAGTATAATGTGTGCTCACTTCTAGGACCTTCATACGCAGAATTTGTCTGAGAAACCCAGAGAAGGAAAGATTTAAAACGAAAGATTAAAAGGAAAGATTAAAAGCGAAGAGAAGAAATTAATTAAAATATCTACTATGTTGAGTTTATCTCTCAGAACATCTAGGATGTAAATAAGGAACTAACTGTTTTGCTTACAAAAAATGTTTTCGATAGACAAATGATAGACGTATATAACAATTAAATAATCAAATCAAGAAGAAAAATAATATATATATATATATATATATATATATATATATATATATAATATATATATATATATATATATATATATATATATATATATATATATATATATATATATATATATATATATATATATATATATAAACATCGAAGTTTAAGAGTATGTTATAGGGAAATCGAACCCGGGCCCTATAGCACAAAATAACAGTCACCTCTTGTAGATCAAATATATTAAACATCGAAGTTTAAAGTTTGCTATAGGGGAATCGAACTCGGGCTCAATATATAGTGCTTTTGTGCTAAAGGGCACTGGTTCGATATCCCTATAGCAAATTTTAAATTTCGATGTTTAATGTATTTGATCTGCGCGAGTGTTAACAAATTTTAATTATTGACCTATCTGCTTAGTTTGCCAGAAGAAATGGGGGTAGCGAGCCCAGGTCATGTTGCCTCACGCTCAAGCGCGGTCGGGAGAAGTCCTTGGAGGTTGTTCATGTAAATTATTATTCATAAGCCTCCTCTTTGAATTTCTCTTCTGAATCGCCAGTAGCGTAGAGGTAAAACTCTGTTATTTTGGGCTATAGGGCCTGGGTTCGATTCCCCTATAGCAAGCTTTAAACTTCGATGTTTAATGTATTTGATCTGCGAGACTGTAAGCAGACTTTTATATATATATATATATATATATATATATATATATATATATATATATATATATATATATATTATATATATATATATATATATATATATATATATAATTGCTCCCCCGCGCATAACAAAATGGTTTTGCCGCGTTTACGATCTTAAAAAACTTTCTGGAGGCCGAGAGATATAACGGTAAAACTGCTACGTTGCCAGATTTAAAGATGCCAGACATCTCAATTTCTTTAATTCCACTTAAGTTGTATAAAAATTTTCTTTGATTGACATATTTTACATATATTTGCGATTATTTATTAAAAATGTAGATATTTTTGTAATTTTATTTCAAAATTTATATATACATAATATTTAAAGTAGAGAAAAGAATTCAGATTTAAACTGTTTTGAAATTTTCTATTTCGCTACAAGGACACGAACATTTTTAGAATTTTTTGGGGAATTAGAGTAAAACTGAAAGTTGGAGAAAATATGCATCAGTTTTATAAATTTGGAATAAACTTGAATATAAATTTTTTTACAAATAAATTTTCTCTCTCCCTCTCTCATATATATATATATATATATATATATATATATATATATATATATATATATATATATATATATATATATATATATATATATATATATATATATATATATATATATATATATATATATATATATATATATATATATATATATATATATATATATATCTATATATAAAAGCTTTATGTATAAGTGTATGGTTAACGGAGTATTATGGGATGAATATCATAATCCTTTTGATAGAGAGAGATAAAAGGAAAGAATTATTAATTTTACCCTATTTTGAATATTAGGGCACTTTCTACTGCATATACGGATTTTGTTTTTCGTGTTAAATAAAATAGACCCTAATAATAATAATAATAATAATAATAATAATAATAATAATAATGATAATAATAAATTAGCAAATTTTTCAGTCATAGTTATTAAAGAGGATGATCATAGTAAGAACAAACATTCTTTCTCATTTAAATTTTTATTTTTTTTATTTTTTATTTGTTTTTATTGCAATGCTAGTCTAATTCAAAGATATTCGCATTTTCTGCGTACTTCTTGCTTAGCCTAAGGAATTAATTAATAGTACCTAAAATTTTCTTTGATTTATTTAATAGTACTTAAAAAAATGTCTTTGATTTTTAAAGATAATGACTATCTATCATTTTATCTATCTATCTATCTATCTATCTATCTATCTTTCTATCTATCTACTATCCATTCTTTATCTATCTATCTATATTTCTATCTTTCAGATTATCTATAAAGTAATTAATATAAAATGTATACACTTTGTTTTATTTTCCATGATCTTTAAATTTTAGGTTCGATCATCTAACTTTTGGATTTTAAATATCATTTTGGCAAATTCAATATTTATGTTTGTTAACTTAAATTAGGGATAAAATAAGTAAGAAAATAAATAAATAAATAAAAATCATATAATAATATAACGGTTGTGTAAAAATTCTAGTAAAGTCTAGTTTATTTAAGTGACGTTCATATCAATTAAATTATATGCAAAGCACAGAAATATTAAAATAAAAATTAAAGCAAAAAATTTATTTAATTTTTTTTCTTAAATTTATTATTCTTTTATTGAAGATTAATTAAGGAATATCATATGAATAAGTTGTATATATAAGAAAAAAAAAAAAATAGTAGTATTATAAATATATATAATATATATATATATATATATATATATATATATATATATATATATATATATATATATATATATATATATATATATATATATATATATATATATATATATATATATATATATATATATATATATATATATATTATTTAAGGACTTGCTTAAAAATAACGTTTGATGATGCGTCGCTAAATAACGGAAACAAATATAATAATTTAAAGCTTGTAAAATAGACTTGACAAGCGAACGGTAAAGTTATTTGGTTTCATTGTTGTGCAGTGATAAAAAAATTTAAACTAGTAGTGATACTTTGTTGAAACAACTTGCAGTGATTTAATTTTTGCATGACGAAGGGGTACAGAATGCGGCTAAAATTCATCGTTGTTTGCTTGAGGTGTTTGGAACGGACACTATGGATATAAGCAGCATTCGTCGATGGGTCCATAAAATAACTCTTTCTAATAAAGGGGAAATGTCGATTCATGATGCTCCTAGAAATGACCGCGCCATTACATTGACCACTGACCACATCATGCTGACGTTGACATTATTTGGGGAAATCGACGAATTAAACAGTCTGAAATTGTTTCCATGCTTGCAATTTCTAAAGAGAATGTTCAAGCAATAATTGCAGATTGAAAGTATCGAAAAATTTGTGCGTGTTGGGTGTCAAAGCCTCTGACAGAAGAGATGAGAAACAACGGGTCGATATTGCTAATGATATTCTAAACGTTGTTATAGTCGAGAGTGCGATCAATTTCTACAAAACGTTTTATCGGAAAACGAAACGTTGGTTCATCACTACGATCCAGAATGAAAACAATCCTATATGGAATTCAGACACCCAAGCTCACCAGGCGTATGAAAGTTTAAGACTCAATCCTTGGCTGGCAAACTCATGCTGACAGTATTATGGGATGTGGAGAGCCTCATCTATTCGGAACATCTAAAAAAGGGTACTGTTGTAAACTCCGATTGTTATTGTGTAACTCTCCAGAAATTGAAGAGCCACGTCCGTCGAATAAGACCAAAACGTACCGATCATGACAATGCTCCACCACGCTTGCAGTTCCAGTTCCAGACGCTTCATAAGCTTCGACGCTTGAACTTCACCCACCCTACGATCTGACTCCCAATGATTTTCACTTATTTTCATCGTTGAAGGAGAGTTTCCGGGGAGTCAGATTTGGTACAGATGTTGAGCTGAAGAAAGCTGTGGCAGACTGGTTCCGGAAAACAGATTAAGACTTCTTTTCAACCCGGTTTCGAGAAGTGGGTTCAACAACGCTTGCAGAAATGTATCGATGTTCAGGAAATTATGTAGAAAAAGAATATTAAATGGTCATTGAAAGAAAACTTTGACCTTTCAGTTTTTGTTTCATTACCTTATATGCAATGTATGAGATTTTACGACAGAACAGGCATTACTTTTCAGCCCACCCTCGTATTTATATATTTTCTATAATTAAATAATTAAATTTAATGTTTTTTTCAATCGATTAAATAAAAATTTCTTGAAACGTTTTTTAAAAATAAAAAACCTACTGAGGAATAAATTAATTAAATGTAAAAAAAAAAAAAAAAACTTTCAAAAATAATTTTTTTTATTTTAAATATATGAATTAAATATTTCTTTGTTTCCAGTTTTCTCTCCCTCACACTCTCTCTCTCTCTCTCACTCTCTAATAATCGAACAACTGAAACTAGATTTTTAATTAAAAACTAATTTTATTAAAAAATTTATTAAATTTGTTATATATATTTGGATTATTTTTATTTGACTTACTTTAATTTGAGTTTCTGAGTTTTATTTACCTTATAAAACATTAAAACTAGGTCATGACTTCGCATAATAAACTTGAGATATTTAGATAATAAAATACAGTTATTAAAAGTAAATAATAATAAATAAACGAATAAATAAATTGTTGTGAGCGTTTTAAATAAATACAACACCAACAATTAAAACAATAATAATAATAATAATAATAATAATAATAATAATAATAATAATAATAAT
>SEYY01022682.1:82500-85000 GCA_009176605.1 Armadillidium nasatum | reverse complement strand
TACCAGAGGGTGGGTTTTGTTGTGAACCACATCGACCTTCATGCTCGTGGTTTTGAAAGGCTTCCATTTACTTGAATAATTAGTCCAAGAGGTGAAAAATGTCTTCTCTTCTGTAAATTTCTGTAACCATGACATCAAAATCTAGAACTCATAATCTTAATTTTAGAGGTTAAGTCAACTCCTCTATTTGATAGTACAAATGATTCATTGTTTTTTGCAGTCGTCTGTCTGGTTTAGCATTGATAAAGTGAGTCACTTTAGAAAAGATCTCCATTTGTGATAATAAATGAAACTCATTCAATTTAATATGTAGACTTTGATCCATTATTACCTGAATTTAAATGTTAGGATAAAAAGAAAGTAAATAATATCTAAAATTTCATAATAAGTATGTAGAAATAAAGAAATGAACGGAAAACATCTTAAATCTTAGTTTTATATATATATATATATATATATATATATATATATATATATATATATATATATATATATATATATATATATATATATATATATATATATTTATTTATTTATTTATTTTACACACCCCTTCATGGGGCAGAGCCCTATTCAAGGATGGGGTGTTAGTTTCTTGTTCAGTATATATATATATATATATATATATATATATATATATATATATATATATATATATATATATATATATATATATATATATATATATATATATATATATATATATATATATATATATATATATATATATATATATATATATATATATATATATATATATATATATATATATATATATATATATATATATATATATATATATATATATATATATATATATATATATATATATATATATATATATATATATATATATATATATATATATATATATATATATATATATATATATATACATATATATATATTGTTCTTTTTAATTGTGGGTTTGTAACTTCCTGAGACCTTATCTGTGTCCTCAAAAAACTTTCCCTTTAAATTTCTTTTTTGGAGAAACGAAAATCACAGCAAGAGATCCTCTTCTGATACTTTCGTGATCTACTTTTGTGCTCTTCTTCTTCTTCTTCTTCTTCTTCTTCTTCTTCTTCTTCTTCTTCTTCTTCTTCTTCTTCTTCTTCATTTTAATATTTTTTACGAGTTTTCTTTTAATTTTAAAGCAACATTATCTGATTACACCTCACAAAAGAGATAATGATACTTTGTAAACAACAGCACCTGATGATGTCACTACTGATATTACTACTGTGAAAAAATAATGCTAATAATAATAATATAGTTAACTATAATAATTATAGTAATATCAATAATAAAAATACAACTACAACTATAACTAATAATTAAATAAATAACTAATAATAAATTTTACAATAATAATAATAGTTAAAATAAGTTATAATAACAATAATAATAATCATAATAATAATAATAACAATAATGTTACTATTGTAATAACAATAATAATAATAATAATAATAATAATAATAATAATAATAATAATAATAATAATAATAATAAAAATAATAATAATAATAATTTATTAAAATAACTCGATAAAAAGGAAAAAAAAAAAAAAAAAAAAAAAAAAAAAACACGAGACCTAGATAATGAACTCGAGAAAAACTAGTTTCCTTAATTCGACCTTCCTCTAAAATTGTAGGTCACTTTTTAACACTCGGGCATGTTATATAAATGCACTTTTTTTTAATGTCTTTCTTCTCCGGGTAAAATTGATCTAAATATCCAACGAAGCTTCAAAAGAGAACCTTTAGAAAAGCTTCTAATCAGGTGACAGAATTTCCGTTGTAAAATAAACAACTGTTATTCTGTTTATGTTAATTAAAGATTAATTTTATGTATTAAATGTTAATGAGGCCTTCGAGTTATTTGTTTAATACGATAAATGGAGGAGGTTAAATAATTATAATAAATAATGTCATAATTAGTATAAAGTTAAAAACACCTAAAGCATTCTTGTAATATATATATAATATATATATATATATATATATATATATATTATATATATAATATATATATATATATATATATATATATATATATATATATATATATATATATATATAATGTTACTTTCATTTTCCCAGGCAAATGACAAAATTACTTCTCTTTAAATGTAGTTTTGACGTGATAAACAATCAGATCCAATTTTAATGAGTGAATGAGGGATGAGTAACAGATCAGAATGTGAGTAACAGATCAGATCCAATTATAATGAGAGAATGAGAAATGAGTAACAGATCAGATCCAATTTTAATGAGTGAATGAGGAATGAATAACAGATCAGATTCACTTTAAATGAATGAATGAGGAATGAGAAACAGATAACAGAGGAATGAGTAACAGATCAGATCCAATTTTAATGAGTGAATGAGGAATGAGTAATAGATCAGATCTAATTTTAATATTCATTATGAGGAATGTCATACCGAAAGCGAAATCCAACATAAGGGCACAAGCGAATGCGAGCGTTATCAACCCA
>SEYY01022682.1:70000-72500 GCA_009176605.1 Armadillidium nasatum | reverse complement strand
TTTTTTTTCAGTTATTTTTATCAATACTTCACAGAATTTTTCAGGATTATCGTATTTTATAATTATAATTATAATTATAATTTTTCAAAATTATAATTTTTTTTAGTGATTTTTATCAACACCACCGAATTTTTCAGAATTATGTTTTTTTGAGTGATATTTATCAATATTTCCCAGAATTTTTCAGAATTATCATTTTTTTTTTTTTTTGAATTTTTAGCAGTACTGCACATATTTTCGCAAGTAATTTTTGTTGTAATTTTTTCTCTATAAATTAAATAATAGTTATTTCCTTTACTATAATTCGAATCAAATTTAAAGTTAAAGAATTTAATTTTCAGGCTTATTCTTTATTTGTTGTTTTATAAAACATGAATCTTAGAAAAAAAAAATCTGAAAAAAAAAAAAAAAAAATTTTTTTTTTTGCTCATTTTAATATTTTTAATCTTTAATTTTGACTCTTTTAAATCTCTAATTTCTTTTAAGCTCTAATTTTTTGTTGCTAGGAGGTCTCTTTAAAAGTTTAAAACTCTTGATTTTTATTTAATGATATTTAATTAACTTCAATCCTTAAGTTTCTTTAAACTCTTTAATTCAATTTAATTTTTAATGCTTAAAATAAAACGGGACAAAATCTTTATTTTTTAAAATTTTTTTTTTTCCCTTCTGGTACAAAGTTCGATTCCGATTATTCTTTTTGGCTCCCTTCATCCATGGTTATATATATATATATATATATATATATATATATATATATATATATATAATATATATATATATATTATATATATATATATATATATATATATATATATATATATATATATATATATATATATATATATATTAAAGAGAGAAAAATCACTGAATTACACATGTATATCATGTTGTATAAAAAAATTTATATATTTGTATATTTTTTGATCCGAAAATTCTTTTTTTTTGGCGTAATTTCAACCTCAGAAAACGTTGAAAGGGGAAAAAAAAAAAAAAAAAAAAAAAAAAAAAAAAAAAAAAAGGTAGATGTGCCTCGAAACAAAGTAATAAACAATCCAATTTTGAGCAAATAACATTTTTGTTTTTTTTTTTGTTCTTTTAATGTTTTTTTTTTTATTTTTTTTTATTTTTTCATTTTTTTTCCTACGTGCTCTTTTGTTCTTTTCAGTTTTTTTTTCGGGATTTTGAATGGTAGACTTTTATATATTATTTGTTTTGTTCCTTTTTCATTAGAACTGAAGAGGAAAATGTCGAAGAATACAAGTCATAAAAACACTTTTAATAAAAAATGCATCTGTTATTAATGATTAGAGCGGGCGAACTACTCAGAAGAAAACGTTACGACGCGTGTGGCTAAGAAAAGCGGAGGAGAATGTAATGGCAGAACGGATATGGCTCTTCAAACTTAAAATATAAACGCCATAAAAGATAAAGAACAACAAGAAGAAGAAGAAAAGTATGATAGAAAATAATAAGCGAATGCAGAACAAAGAAGAAGAACAAGAAGAAGAACAAGAAGAAAAGTATGAAAGAAAATAATAAGCGAATGCAGAAGAAAAGAAGAAGAAGAAGAAGAAGAAGAAGAAGAAGAAGAAGAAGAAAAGCATGAAAGAAAATAATAAGCGAATGCAGAATAAAGAAGTAGAAGAAGAAGTTTATGAAAGAAAATAATAAGCGAATACAGAATAAACAAGATGAAGAAAAAAATAAATAAAAATATGATTAAAAACAAGAAGAACGAAAAGAACAAAATAAACACGGATAAAAAGAACATAAAAAAGAACAAAAAGAAAAAGAAGAATCAGAGCAAGAAGAATATGAACAAAAAGAAGAGAAATAGTACAAGAAAACAAGAAAAAGAAACGAAAAAGAACACAAAGAGAACAAACAAAAAGAATTATAACAAGAACAAGACCATAAAAAAGACAAGAAAAAAGATCAAGAATATATGAAAAAGAATAAAAAGAGCAAAAACAAAAAGAACAAAAGGAACAAGAGGATAAAGATTTTATCTGACAAATGTAAAGATGTAAAAAGAAGATTTTAAAAGTACAAAAATAAAAGTTTATTAAAATTTGGAATAAAAAATATAATAACGATAAATAAAGGAATAAAAGTAAAAGAAATAAACTATTGCTTTGGTTTACACAGAGAAATGAATAAAAAAAGAAATGAAAAAGGAAATGACAGTAAGATATGGTTAGTGAAATGAAGGCGAATGGCGTGAATTCCACTTTGGTCGAAAAGCAAAAATTTTATTGCCAAATATTTGGACTGGCGACTTTATGACTATTTTTTTTTTATTATTTTTTTTATTTTTTTTTTACTTTTTTAATTTTTTTTTACTTTTTTATGTTTTTTTATTTTTTTTTTATTTTTATTTTAGTTGACTAAAATTTATTTTTTATTTTTGTTTAGTTTATTTTAAATTTATTTTTTTTATATTTTTTTTTTCTTTTTACTTTTTTTACTTTAAATTTATTTTTATTTGTATTTAATTTTT
>SEYY01022682.1:47500-52500 GCA_009176605.1 Armadillidium nasatum | reverse complement strand
ATTAGAATCCTAAATAATTCTCTATATTTTTTTGTGTTTTTTAGAGTTTATTTGTTTTAGTATATTTTTATTATATATATGCAAAATATGATGGAGGAAGTGTTAAAATTCCTTTTTGCTTTTTTGCAGAATCATCGTTATTTAAATTGACAGTTTGTTGGTAATTACTTTTAGGGAAGTAATTTGTGTTTTAGGGGAGTTTGCTTTTAAAATTTAGAAGAAATCTTTTGAATTTAAATATTTATTTTCCTTTTAAATTCTTATTTTTTATAGTTACTATATATATATATATATATATATATATATATATATATATATATATATATATATATATATATATATATATATATATATATATATATATATATATGGAGAGAGAGAGAGAGAGAGAGAGAGAGAGAGAGAGAGAGAGAGAGAGAGAGAGAGAGAGAGAGAGAGAGAGAGAGAGAGAGAGAGAGAGAGAGAGAGAGACACTCTCAAGAGAAGTTCCATCCAATCAAGATGAAGGGCAAAAATCCTGCCCAATAATTATATTTATAAAATGCTAATCAAAATATTTAAATAATTTTTCAAATTCCCTCTGACCTAAGATATAATGTTTATTTCATGAATGTTGATATATATACATTTGTGGAAGCTCGTGTAAATGAAGATATTTTTCTTCTACCAATTACTGAAGATATTTATCTTCTCCCAATTAATGATGAAGAGACTAGTATATAAATTTTAGACTGACTTGCAAAGATAATGTTGATTCAAATGAGACCTAAACTCTAATGACTTTTTATTTATTTATTCTTTAAGCAGTTTCTGTTATAATTCAAGGATATAATCCTATTCAAGAAGTTAACTTTTTTTTTTTATACTAAATTTTTACTTAAATTTTCACTAGTAAAATAAATTTAGAAGGAATATATTGTTACCTTATTAATATTCACCTCATTTTTAGGTCCCAAAACTTGCGGTAAACCTGAACAACCTCCAAATTCCACAATGATTGCCGAAAACTACGACGTTGGGTCAGAAGTCTTGTACATGTGCGACCCTGGACACGTTTTGGTTGGACCTTCAAAGAGGAAGTGTCTCAACTCGGGATTCTTTAATGAATTTCCTCCCAATTGTCAGTGTAAGTTAAACTTTCCTTTAAAAAAAAATCTTTTAAAAATCAAACTTTAAAGTTTTTATTCCTTAAAAATACTTTTTTTCAGGCTAATCTTATAAATATTAGTATCGGGAAGTAGTATATATATATATATATATATATATATATATATATATATATATATATATATATATATATATATATATATATATATATATATATATATATATATATATATATATATATATATATATATATATATATATTGATGAACCTCATGTAGGTTTATCAAGCAATTTTCAAAAACTTTTATTCCATATAGTTAATCTCCCAAAGAATTTTTTAACAAGATTTTCAATGTTATTTGTTATATACAAAACATTCTTTTTTCTTTAAGGAAATTTTCGGTCAATACCCTAAGTTTCCAATTGAGTTTTTTTTTTTTTAAAGTTCACATCACATTGGCATTGCCCTATTCTAGGAGAGGAACTTTTCTAGGTAGGGCATACCTAGGATCCACAAGTGGGTTCGAACCGACTCCCTCAAGCCCGTGAGTTGATCAATGATTGGTTCTTATGGAAATTCTTATAAGAACGTTAATTTCAGACTGGCAATTGAAAAATTTTATTAAAACACCAACGGATCCCATAGGGACTCGCAATGGTCTTTTAAGAATTTAAGTATTGTTCCCTGTGGAATCAGTGTGAAAAATTATGGGAACCACAGAAATTTGTTGATGGAGTTAAATTTAAAATTAAAACTTTTTATATTTTTGCAGACATCGAATGTGGTATTGCTGCACCTATTCGCCATGCTTCATATGAATTTGTAAATGGTACAAGACACTATCTGAGCATGGTTAGATACACGTGTGATCCAGGGTACATCATGGTTGGGAGATACGAGTTAATTTGTGGAATTGATGGACGCTGGGACGGACCCCCACCTAAATGCAGTCGTAAGTATTTTTTAATTACACTTAATTTGAGGTATTTTAAAGGCTCCAAGCGTTGTCTTTTCAGATTCAGTTTAAAATATACTCTAATTAATAAAATAACTAATATTTACGAGTATATTGAGATTTGTAAATGAAAATAATACTATATATATATATATATATATATATATATATATATATATATATATATATATATATATATATATATATATATATATATATATATATATATATATATATATATATAATCATCATCATCATCACCGAACTTCTGCACAAAAGTCAGAGGACTAGTAAAAATTCATCCGATCTAAGAATTCATTCTCCAGTTAAAAACAAATATGCCTTGGTACTAAGCTTTTGGAACTGCCTTATTCGAAACCTGTTGAGTACACAAAAGGATGAGCAGAGCAGTTGGATCTGGGATTAAAGAGTTGAACAGGGAAAGGATGAAACTGTATGGAAAAAGAGGAGTGAAATGCTTTTCCCAAATGAGGAAGCATATGAGTAGATATGTTTGAAAAGACCTTTAGAGAAACGTTAATTGAAAGCCAGTGATGATGATTATATATATATATATATATATATATATATATATATATATATATATATATATATATATATATATATATATATATATATATATATATATATAGATATATATATACGAACGACACCCATCTGTTGAGCAAGCAATTGAGGTTTGAGAATATTTAAAAATGTTTCTGTTTCGATATTTTTTTTTGTGTTCTATGATTTTTCCAAGAAAGATTACGAGTAAAAAAAATTATAGGAATATTAACGAGAGATGCAAGAGTTGTGTTTTTGTTAGAAAGATGCTGTATTTGTATACAAAGCAAAGTCTAAGGTCTAATAGAATATATGACAAATGTGAGTTTTTGGTTTATTCAAATCAGCCATCTGCACTAGTTAGTTATTTGAGAAGTAATCAAAGACCAGTTGATTCAAGGGAATCGTCATCATCATCATCATCACCATCATTATCATCATCATCAGCAACATCATCATCGTCATCATCATCATCATCATCAGCAACCTCATCATCATCATCATCATCATCATCATCATCAGTTATTTGTTTTGTTTAAAATATTCTTGAAATGTAAATAGTAATGAGAGTGATTTTCTGCATATATATATATATATATATATATATATATATATATATATATATATATATATATATATATATATATATATATATATATATATATATATATATATATATATATATATATATAATATTAATATATAATAAATAAATATTTAACTATTTTTCAATGCATCAAAAGTGAATAGTTTAAAAAATATATGAATGAAATAAGCGATCACCTTTTTCTTCTTTTTCAGTTTTTTTTGGTCTTTTTTTTTCTTCTTCATATTTTAAATATTATCTTCATTAATAAATACTAACTACTACTACTACTACTACTAATAATAATAATAATAATAATAATTTTTTCATTTATCACACACTGTATTATATTAGAACAGAATTCTTGACAATACATTTTTAATATATTATTAAATTAATATATGTGGCTTATGTATAAGCCTTTTTTGCAGAATGAACATGTTACAGAAATGTGAAATTATATATATATATATATATATATAATATAATATATATATATATATATATATATATATATATATATATATATATTATATATATATATATATATATATATATATATATATATTGTTCGTTTTTTTTATATAGTTTTTTTTCAAATTATTATAATTGTGTAAATTAAATTGTTTGATCCCTCAAATTACCCCGACCTTAGCTATCTCTTGTGGCGATCTTCCCATAATCGAAAACGGTTTCAGCAACATATCAAAATCTTCATTTTTATTCGGGGAAGTCGTAGAGTTCTCCTGCAACGCAGGATTCAGTTTAATAGGGGAAAACAGGTTAAGATGTAATCAAAATGGCGTACTGAGTTCAGATCTGCCATTTTGTGAAGGTAATGAAGAAGTCTTCATTGACTAATTTGCATCGTGTCTTCATTTAACATCAGTGATTTTAGCGCCTTTTTCGGTCTTTTAACGCATTACTTTAAGGTTTTAAATTGCTCTTTTGTATTTGAAAGGTAAAAAATATGTTTAGCAACCCACAATGTTAGTAAGATCAAAATTTACCTTTAAATAACCTATATCTAATGGAGATTTTTGTATATTTCTGGTGTGTAGGTTAAAAAGACATATTTTTTATCGTTCAATGATAGTTTATTTTTGCTATTGCTATAAAAATGTCTGCTTATGTAATTTTTATTTCATTCTTACTCATTATATACGCTGAAATGTATAGAAATTGGGAAGAAAATTGTAGTGTATAGTAAGTAGAAAGATCTTAGAATTGTTGAAGTTTGCCTGTAAGTAGATATTTGAGGTTAATGCAACCTATGTAGATTAACATCATTCTTAGCCTGATTTGCATGAAGTAGATTGGGGAAGTAAAAAAAAAAGTTTGTAGTGGCATCTCTCAATTCTTTCAATACTTATATTTGTTACTTTTCATTAAAAAAAAAAAAAAAAAAAAAAAAAAAAAAAAAAAAAAAAAAAAAAAATTAAATTACTAAAAACATTTTTTTTTGTTATTTATTTCAATTGATTGAAACTAAATATTTGATTGAACTGCTTAAGAATTGTGTGCATATCTTAAAGTATAACATTTGCGTAAGCTTTAGCGTATTTTATATAATATGTTAAGATAACGTGTTAAATAAAGTGTTATAAAGATAATGAAATCAATAATTTTGCCTATTTTTAAACTCCTTATCTACTCTGCTTCCTTAAATCGTTGCCTTATTAAAACATTGCATGACATTTAAATATAAAAAATTTCATCAAAGTAATTAATAAAACTAGCGACATTTGACTACTTTCAATAAAGGTAATTAATAGTACTATATT
>SEYY01022682.1:30000-35000 GCA_009176605.1 Armadillidium nasatum | reverse complement strand
TAATAATAATAATAATAATAATAATAATAATAATAAAAGCCTTACGAATATAAAGGAAACTAATATATGAGATATTTTTCACAAGGCGAATCTGCTTTTTTGTTCTTTCTATTCCTATTCCAAAAATCAAATAGAGATAAAGAAGATTCTATGAAACTTATGACATTATTATATGTTATTATTATATGTTAATAATAATAATAACAATAATAATAATAATAATAAAAATAGTGATAATAATAATGTTCTTTATAAAGAACAATTTAAATGAACATATTCTAAAAATATAATGAAATTTTCTATATTCCATTTACTACTCTTTTTTCAACAGGGTTCGACCTATAAGAGTATATATATATATATATATATATATATATATATATATATATATATATATATATATATATATATATATATATATATATATATATATATATATATATATATAATATATATAAATTATTTAAGACTTCGATTGATGTTCTTGCTTACATATGTGTTCTAATAGGGTAAGTATATTTTATGTATACAAGTGTGTATTGTGTATGTGTGTGTGTGTGTGTGTGTGTGTAGGTATGTCTTAAAGAAAGAGTCTAAATGGTAACGTGAATTAAATTAAGAAACACTTTTGCTCAATTACGCTTAAAAGCTTCTTTAAACCAAAGAAATTGCAACATTTAAACCAAAACTCTCTCCAACGTAATTGGTAATTGTAATTTTCAATTACCAATTACCAAAAAGGTAAATTGGTATTTATAAATAACGAAGATAATAAATTTAAAAATAAATCCTCTCATTTTGAATCATTTTCAATGAACTTCACTTATTTTTAAACTTACTTTTTTTTTTTTTACCTTTTCCCATTTCTCGATAACCTTCATAATATATATATAATATATATATATATATATATATATATATATATATATATATATATATATATATATATATATATATATATATATATATATATAATATATATATATATATATATATATATATATATATATTTACACAATATTTCAGCTGGGGTGGTTCCACTCATATAGCTCTCACTGACAAGGTGAAGTCTAGGGCTTTACTTCTTATCAACTCTCCTGCTCTCACTAATTCTTCCTAGTCTCTTTCTGTCCATCGAATTGTTTCGTTACTCTCTCTATACTATCGCTATTACAACGGACACTGTTCTTCTGAACTCTCACGTCTCATACCTCCTCCATTGAGAAGGGAACCCAACCTCATACTTTCTCTGTCCAACTCTCTGACTTCAAGCCTAACCGCTATGTTCAATCTTACATGTACTCAACTGGTAAAGTGTGGAACACACTCCCTTTATCTGTTTCCCAACTTTCTTTGACTTGCATATTTTCAAACGCCGTTTATCGGGTCATATTCAAGATAATTTCTACCTAGGAATCGAACCGGCGTCCTCAGGCACGGGAGTCGTTCACTTCATCGTTATGCTCGATATATATATATATATATATATATATATATATATATATATATATATATATATATATATATATATATATATATATATATATATATATATATATATATATATACTACGCCTCACGGGCTTTTGCTTGTAGAGAGAACTTCCATCCAGATATCAACCCCTGGACCTTCGATTCACAAGCCCTATCCGTTTTCGTATTCCTGTCAGACAAGAATAGAATGAAAATTTCAGATCTTCTGCCAAGGTTCTCTGTAAGTCGAATAAAATAAATTGGCTATTGTCAATAATACAACTGCTTTTCGTTCATTTACGAAGCAAAGATGTAGAGACATCAATATAGTCCCTCTTTTTCATTTGTTCTCCCATAGCAAGGGAGGAGAGATATTGGTCTTATTCGTTGTTCTTATTTGTTCGAAGCCAGAGCAAAGATGGAGATGAATCTGTTTTCTAATTTGTGCTTCTATGTTTAGTTACGGAACAAGAAATAGAAAGACATCAGACTGGTGAGTTATTCTTCTTTTTACAATTCCAGAGAAAGATGAGAGAGACATTAATCTGGTGCGTTACTCTTCTTCTATGTTCGATCCCAAAACAAGATGGAGAGCCATGAGTCTAGAGTGATCTTTTTCAATGAAGAATTAAATCGAATGAAAAACTTGAATT
This sequence comes from Armadillidium nasatum, assembly GCA_009176605.1. Lineage (NCBI taxonomy): Eukaryota > Metazoa > Arthropoda > Malacostraca > Isopoda > Armadillidiidae > Armadillidium > Armadillidium nasatum. The sequence continues at coordinate 32,875 of SEYY01022682.1, read as the reverse complement.
GTAATTTGCGTGCCTCTAACACTGTAAATCTTACAACTATTTTGAGCATTCTAATTTGGTCTACTCAACTCTTAACACTATTTTCTTATAAAAATATGAAACTTTGTACTTATAAAAATAAATATCGTAATTAATTTTTCTTCTGTATCTCCCCTTGGATTTCATTCCATAAATTAAAGCCCCCCCAAAAAATTCTGGAATATAATATTCATATTTCAATGAGACAATTGAATAAATGAATATAATAATAAAAATGAATATATAATATTCAACTGCAATTATTTTAATTCGAGTAGAAAAGTTTAAGGAAAATATTGCAGAGAGAGACTATTTTTTTTTTTTTTAAATATTTTTTTTCTCACTCATATTACCGTAACAGGAAAAAGAATATAACAAAAAAGAAAAAAAAAAGTTAATTTTGAAAGTTTAAAAGCACTGAAATAATGACTTCTTTTATTTGCATATATTTGAAAAGTTATTTTACATATTTAATTGGACCGGAATTTTTTATTATTATTATTTTCATAAAGCAAATGAATTATACTTATATTTTCCAATTCCTGAACTTCAGTTCAAATCTTTCTTCAATTTTTTGGTCATTTCTTATTAAAGTTTATTAATGTTTGTAAGTTTTTTTTTGTTTTTTTTTTAATTTAAATTTTTTTTTTTTACATCTTATACGAGTATAACTCAAGTGAATATATATATATATATATATATATATATATATATATATATATATATATATATATATATATATATATATATATATATATATATATATATATATATATATAATATATAAAGGTTTTAATCATTCAAGAATTTTTTTAAGGTATCTTTTCTCTATAATTTTTCAAATGTTTTATTTGTACCAGGCCTAGCAAGCGAGCAAGCGAGAAATTACCATTATCTAAATACTCGTCATATTTCACCACTTAAATGAAATTCGACAACTTAATTACTGTTAAGATTTGAAGTTCAGTGATGCTCAGTAGTTGTCAAATACCCCACCCATCTTTGGTACTCTTTTAATTATCGTTTCTCTCTCTCTCTCTCTCTCTCACTTTCAAACTCAGTTGTATTCTGTAATATATCGGAGTGAGATAATGAGAGAAGGAAAGTTGATATGGTAAAAATCTCATGAATCAGAGTGTTCGAGAGATTTTGATTATGAATAATCACAATAGGTATGAATGAGCTGCTATTAAAGAATATCGACATCAGTATACACTTGTATGTAATGCGTATTCTGGTACTGGTGATGATTAACTGATTAGCCGGACCATTTGTCGGGCATATTAACCGAACAATCTTATAGGCAAATTTTGGAGCATGAACTTTCGGAACTAATGGACGATGTTCCACAGTTCGATAATGCCAAATCTTTCTCCAATAATTGGGTTGGAACTTTAAAGCAAATATATTATTTAGTATGTGAACACCTAAACGAGTACATGAACTACACATCAGTAATTTCTATCCTAGACAAGAAATTTTCTTGATAGCTACCAGAAATACACTTCCTCACTTAAATGTACACGCACAGAATGACCTTTCTATTCCCAGTTTGGTTTGAATTTTAAATCGCTATAACTCTTGAGCGGTGCAATGGTGCATGGTAGTTCTTTTGATCAGTAAAATTCTTTCTTCTTTCGGGTCAATACAACTACAGTTAAAGAATGTATGCATGTATGTATGTATGTATGTATGTATGTATGTATGTATGTATGTATGTATGTATGTATGTATGTATGTATGCATATATATATATATATATATATATATATATATATATATATATATATATATATATATATATATATATATATATATATATATAATATATTATATTATATATATATATATTCATTTTTTGTTCAATTATAATATAATTAAATGGAAATGATTTTCCGTGGTAGAACCGAAATTATAATTGGTTGATATAATCAAGGCTTTTCTTGAACATGAATTAATTAGAGATATTCCCTATTTCCTTTTCCTTTTAATATATATAATTTATATATATATATATATATATATATATATATATATATATATATATAATATATATATATATATATATATATATATATATATATATATATATATATATTATATATATATATATATATATATATATATATATATATATATATATATATATATATATATATATATATATATATATATATATATATATAATATATCTGGGGTGGTTCCATACAATACAGCTATCCTTGAAAAGGTAGAGTCTAGGGCTTTTCGTCTTATCAACTCTCCTGCTCTACTAACTCTCTTCAATCTCTTTCTTCCCGTCGAATTGTTGCGTCACTCTCTCTATACTGTCGCTATTACAACGGGCATTGCTCTTCTGAACTCTCTCATCGCATACCTCCTCCATTGAGAAGGGCTCGTGCGAGACACGCCTTTCTACACAGTCTCATCCTTTCTCTGTCCAACACTCCGACCCCAGACTTAACCGCTATGATGAATCTTGCATATACTCTACTGGTAAAGTCTGGAACACACTCCCTTTATCTGTTTTCCCAACTTCCTTTGACTTGCACACTTTTAAACGCCGTGTATCTTGTTACGTCTGCCATTATCTATCCGATTTCTATTGCTCCCCAACTCTGGTGGATATTGGTAGTCCTTTGGCCTTTGCCCACCAGAGGAGACAAAAATATATATATATATATATATATATATATTATATATATATATATATATATATATATATATATATATATATATATATATATATATATATATATGTAATACTGCCGGTGGCCGCTGACATTTGCTTGATTTCCTTATCAACTTTTATTATCATTATTTATCTCAACATGATACAGGAATAAATAAAGAGATA
>SEYY01022682.1:12500-17500 GCA_009176605.1 Armadillidium nasatum | reverse complement strand
TAATATAACTACGATTGTGATATTTTCTCAATTCTTGTAGAAATTAGTAGGGTTATGACCTTTTCCCACCAGAGGTGATATATATATATATATATATATATATATATATATATATATATATATATATATATATATATATATATATATATATATATATATATATATATATATATCGTCGCTGTGAAATCAAACCGGCATATCTGCAAAATTCATATTTTTCACCTGAGCGCTTTAAAGTTTACGCAAATGGGCTTTTTACATGTAAATGCATACCGGCCCAACGCCATCTGACGGATTTTTATTCAACTATACGATATGCCGGTTCGACATAAAAATAGACGGGAAAAAAAGGAATCTTTTGACACCAAAAACTCAAAAACTCAATTTTTGCAGATATGCCGGTTTAATTGCACAGCAGCGACATATATATATATATATATATATATATATATATATATATATATATATATATATATATATATATATATATATATATATATATATATATATATATATATATATATATATATATATATATATATATATATATATATATATATATATATATATATATATATATATATATATATATATATATATTAACGATTTAAATAATCTAACACTCTAAAATTCTTAGTGTTTAAATGAATACTGTAAATACGAATTAAAGAAACACTTCAAATGCATTCTTTCCTTGAAAAACGTAACTACTCTTGTATTCTGTGAAATGATCAAACTGCAATCTACGCAAAAGAGAATTATTCATTGGCTGATAAGGAACAATGGATCATTTTGCAAACGTGTGCAAAACGACGCAACAAGTCAATAAAAAAAAATTGGGTTGCATTTACATAAGACTCCTTTCCCTTATTTACATAATCGATAGAAGCGGGAGGAGATTAACGTTTGTGAGGCAATTCCTAAGAGCTTGAAAACACACGCGAAAAGAGGCCCTAATTCACGCAAACAAGGGCCCAAAAAAACCATTACAATGATAAATGATATCTTGGGATTGGGACCTACGAGGCCTTGGGACCATAACGTTTGCCAACGAGAATCCATTAGTCAAGGAGAGAGATTTCGCCTCATGAATGAGGCATATAAATCAAATAAACTGTCCTTGGCTTTTTCTCAAATTTTCGTATAGATGCAAAATGTTAATAATTTTAATGCACAAAATGATGACGTCATCTTTCCACTAAAAAAGGTTCCCTCGAGGTTGAATAAAATCGAGTTAACCTATTTTTAAAGGCTCCTAAAACTGATATTATTATACTTATGGAAGAGGAGCTCTTAAAATGACAACGAAAAAATTGATTATTTTAATATCGTATCATATTATGGATATGGAGACACACGATCAAGGACACAAAAAAAGATAATCAAAATTCTTTCTCTCTCTCTTTCTCTCTCTTTCTCTCTCTTTCTCTCTCTTTCTCTCTCTCTCTCTCTCTGTCTCTCTCTCTCTCTCTCTGTCTCTCTCTCTTCTCTCTCTATTCTCTCTCTCTCTATCTATATATATATATATATATATATATATATATATATATATATATATATATATATATATATATATATATATATATATATATATATATATATATATAGTATATATATATATATATATATATATATATATATATATATATATATATATATATATATATATATATATATAGTCTATTTATATTGAAAAAATAAAAGTTAATTTGAGAATTCGAAATGCTTAATATTTTTTATATTTTAGTTAATAATTTCCTGAGTGCAAAATCTAATATATAAAATATAATGTATTTTAATTACTCAGCTGCTTTTATATTTATATTTATATTTATTTATATATTTTATATTTATATATTTACTCTCCGCTTTCAAAAGGCTTAGTTCTTGGGAAAGCAAAATCTGCTTAATTTCTTACAATATATGGCAAATTATTTGGGCAAATAAATTATATATATATATATAATATATATATATATATATATATATATATATATATATATATATATATATATATATATATATATATATATATATATATATATATATATATATATATATATATATATATATATATATATATATATATATATATATATATATATATATATATATATATATATATATATATATATATATATATATATATATATATATATATATATATATATATATCCATTTGGGAGCTGACGTTTTTCGGTGGTAGGGTTGGAGCCTTCACGGAAATTGGCGGACTATTTTCGTGCACAGTCTTGCTTTTCTTATTAATTTCTTCAACATTCGTGGTCTTTATTCTAATTTACACTTTGTTGAATATTACCTTTCCTTCTTTACATCTTCAACTCTTTATTCTTAACCGAAACTAGGTGCTTCAGCGTACTAACAGAAAATTCTTCTCTTTCTTTTTTGTTTTACTGTCCCTATCTTCAGTTTTCAGAGGTTTGATCTCGTGTGTCTAATTTGGAATCTTGGTAATTTTCAACTTCATGGCTCAGATTCTCTTGGCTCAGATAATTTACGCATCATTTTCATCTTTTCTGTATATCTGTATCCTAACTCACTGACTGTACAAAGTTCTTCGATTACTTAAACTCAAAAATAGAGCACATTCTTTAGTCTTTTTTTTTTCTAAATTCTTCATTCTCACTTGATTTTCAATGCTCACCATCGCAAATGGGGTCTACTCAACAAAATCTCAAGATACAGCTGGTGAACTAGCATTCCATTATTTTTATCTAGAATAACCTAGAACAAATGGTGCAAAGCTAGAAGCCGGCATCTTTGATCGTCTTAGAGATGAACCAAACATCCTAAGACTTTTTATCAATTTCAAATCCTCACCTCATTCTATTAAACTTTTTCCTCCTCTGGGTTCCTCCGATTCACCTTATCTCTTTATTCTCTTTTATCTCTTCAAGTCTTTTGCAAGAAAAAGCCCCAGCCAAAGAGGAGAAAGCGTTTTTGGTGTTTCGACATCGATAACGGCCATGCGGTCGTTTCTTCTTTGACTTCCCATGGAATAACTGCTTCACCAATGGGTCCCCAAAGTGAAGAATGAATAATCGAGGTGATTCCAGCATGGAGGCTTGCACTCCATATTCTTTTCCATTAACTAGAACTAAAATACCTTCTTATTCGAAACAGTGAATCTGCCTTGAGGAATTACCCTCGTCTTCATCGTGAAATATCTATACTCCCTGATACTATAAGCATTTCTCTGTAGGAAATTCAATGATCTTTCTGGTTCCTGGTCTCTATGGTATCTTGCAAGCAAACAAAATTTCAATAACTTTACTGCCTCCTATTTCCCCTCATCTGGTAGATTCCGACGACAAAGCACCATTTTATCATCGGCTAACACTGAACTCTTCACTCAAAGCTTTGACCTTAATTTCACCTTAGACGATTCTGAAACTATTCATCTTTCTCTCCACGACTCCAACTAACAACTAACAGACCTAATCGATATGCTCATTCTTACGTCTACTTCACTGGTAAAATCTGGAGCAAGCTCTCTTTATCTATTTTTCCAACTTTGATTTGAATATTTTTAAACTACGTCGTATCTCGGCATAACGACCTTTAATTTGCTTTCACCAAAGTTTTCGGTTTTTCCCAACTCCGAAAGAATCTACACCTTTACCGATGATGCCTACCTTGGAGCTGAAGTAAGAAGTAAGAATATATAGATATATATATATATATATATATATATATATATATATATATATATATATATATATATATATATATATATATATATATATATATATATATATATATATATATATATATATATATATATATATATATATGAGTATTTACAAGTCACAGTTACAATTTTTGCTATAATAAAAAGCTACTAAATGGGCAGAAATAAAATTGTTTGAAAAAAGTTTTAAATACCTGCACCATTTTTTAACTCCTTGTCCCTCATTTCCCTGTCAAATCTCTCAATCACTCCCCCCCACCCCCACCCCACTTACACGACTCCTCCCAATCCCCCATCCAAGCAATTCCACTTTCCCCCTCCCCCCTCCCCCAACAGAAAAAAAAATCACCTCCTGATTATTTCATTCAAATAACTGCGAAAGTTTTGCCATTTTATTGAAGTTATTGTTTATGTCATTAATTTTAGATTTTTAATTCCTGTTATTACCACGTTTCTTATCTTTATTAACGAAGCTTTGCTCTAATTCGGTCAATACGTTATATTATATATATATATATATATATATATATATATATATATATATATATATATATATATATATATATATATATATATATATATATATATATATATATATATATATATATATATATATATATATATATATATATATATATATATATATATATATATATATATATATATATATATATATATATATATATATATATATATATATATATATATATATATATATATATATATATATATATATATATATATATATATATATATATATATATATATATATATATATATATATATATATATATATATATATATATATATATATATATATATATATATATATATATATATATATATATATATATATATATATATATATATATATATATATATATATATATATATATATATATATATATATATATATATATATATATATATATATATATATATATATATATATATATATATATATATATATATATATATATATATATATATATATATATATATATATATATATATATATATATATATATATATATATATTCCTGTTGGATGCAATTTACTGTAGGTGAAAATAGTTGCAAGAATAAAAGGTTATATAGTAACTGTAACTGCATAGTTATCACATCGACATTTGTTTCTCCTTTAGGGAAATCGCGACATATTTTTTTTATCTTGCAAAGAGAAGGAGAATTCGCTTGATCTTTGTTGAGTCAATACTTGGTTTTTACTATTTTTCTTTTTATAAGCTAATCGTAGCAAATGTGTTTATCACCTGGTTCTGGGTTAGATT
>SEYY01022682.1:2500-7500 GCA_009176605.1 Armadillidium nasatum | reverse complement strand
AAAACTTTTCACAAAAGAAAAAAATGAATTAAATTTTTGTTCCTGTCAAATACAGAGAGTGAAAGAAAAAAGAGGAGAGAGATAGATGAGGATAGGGAGGGAGAGAGAGAGAGAGAGAGAGAGAGAGAGAGAGAGAGAGAGAGAGAGAGAGAGAGAGAGAGAGAGAGAGAGAGAGAGAGAGAGAGAGAGAGAGAGAGAGAGAGAGAGAGAGAGAGAGAGAGAGAGAGAGAGAGAGAGAGAGAGAGAGAGAGAAAGGAAATTTTTATATATTAGTAATAAAAATAAAAAAGTTTAAAAAGAAAACCTTTGCTGAAATGAGAAACATTAAAGAGAAAAATGTCTGTAATATGAAAATAGAAAGAGGCTCATTAAAAGCGAAAAGATATGCGGAGGATTCATAAAAATAATCAAATAAGATATAAAACGTTTTTTAGATTAAAATTTTTCGTTTTAAACCTTTCTTTCATTAGTGAACTTTGATTTAAAATTTGTTCTCTTTTCTTTTAGATTATGAGAAATTTAGAGCAAGAAAAAAAGAAAGAAAGAGAAAGAAAAAATGAAAGAAAGAAATAAAGAAAAAGAAAGAAAGAAAAAGAAAGAAATAAATAAATAAAGAAAGAAAAAGTAAGAAAGAAATAAAAGAGAAAAAGAAAAAAAGATATAAAGAAAGAAAAAGAGAGAATGAAAAAAAGAAAGGAAGAAAAAAGCAAAAAAGACTAAAAGAATGAAAGAAGGAAATAAATGAAAAAAGAAATAAATTAGCAAAATAAAATAAAAACTGAGCTTGCAAAATACTAATATAAAGAGACGACTTTCAAATATGACAGATATTGTTAGGTTTCGGAAAGATATGAAATTTATTATAATGTTTTTTGAATGTTTATTAAAGATTAGAATCATTATATTTTAATTAATATGATAAAGAACTAACCATCAAATTATTCTTCCAAACTCAAAAGTTTCAAACCTTAGATAAATGAAAAAAATTATACAATATTTTGGGATAGGAACTTTCAATCTATGTAGGTTAGTCTAATTTGGCATTGACAGGAACCATTGTTTTATAGAGACAGCTGTCCAACCAATATACGCTGCTAAATAGAAAGCTTGTTTTTCTTCTAATGGTCATAATGCAACTTCTTCGAATACAAAGGTTAAGTCACTCAAAGGATAGACCAATCCTAGCCTAGATATTGGAATAACCAATACGATCTAATGAAGATTATTATTATTAATATTAATATTAACATTATTATTATTATTATTATTATTATTATTATTATTATTATTATTATTATTATTATTATTATTATTATTATTATTATTATTATTATTATTATTATTATTATTTTTTTATTTTTATTATTTATTATTTTATTTATTATTATATTATATTATTATTATTTATTTTTTTTTTATTATTATTATTTTTTATTTATTATTATTATTATTATATATCATTATTATTATTATTATTATTATTATTATTATTATTATTATTATTATTATTATTATTATTTTATTATTATTATAATATATTTTTTTGCCATTATTATTTTAAATTATATTATTATTATTCTTATTATTATTATTTTTATTATTATTCTTAATTATTAAAAAATAACTGAAGAGAAAACAGCAGTACCTCAAACATATTCTCCTCCCGAGTCTTTGTTCCAAAGCATTTTGGCGAAGTCTCGACAATATTTTTCCTATTAATTAAACAGAAAAGGACGTACAAAGAAAAACAAAAGGAAGACTTGATAAAAAAAAAGGAGAGAGAACAAAGAGGAAAAAAGGAGAAGAAGAAAAAAAAGAAGAAGATAAGAAAGGAAAGAATTTATTTTTCTTTTGTATGGGAACGAGAGACTGAATTAACATATTTTTTAAAAATCTCGTTTATATATGTAAGATAAGGTATGAATAATAATGCACTAAAGTGTTATATATATATATATATATATATATATATATATATATATATATATATATATATATATATATAATATATATATATATATATATATATATATATATATATATATATATATATATATATATATATATATATATATATATATATATATATATATATATATATATATATATATATATATATATATATATATATATATATATATTAAATTATACAGAGATGAAATTTATGAAAATACTTTTCCATTTTAATTTTTTCCCAAAGTTCCAAGTGGAAAAAAGTATTAACGAGTATCTCACTAATATCTTCAGACCCACTCTTCATTTTCCTACTGTACTCAAACAAAAAATATACTTAAAACTTCCGTATATAGGATCACTTACATCTCAACTTAATAGAAATAGTCTTACTATAATTGAAGCTACATTCCCGCATTGCCAGTTCATAATTGTAAATTATAACTCCCTCTCAATTTAAAGCTTCTTCAGATACAAGGAGTCTCACCCAATGCTCCTCAATCCTCATAAATTTATTAATTTAGATGTGCCAGCTGTAATGTGGCGTATGCAGGACAAACTGGTCTAAAATTAAAAGTGACGATTGATAAGCATTGAAGAGTTTCCTTTCGTACGGTCCTTCCTCTTCGCTCTCTGTACACTCTGCCATAAAAGACCATGGAGATACCCACCCTTTTTATTCTTCCAATTTCTCTATTCTTCAACATGCATCTCCCTTCTTGATCGTAAGATTTTGAAGTTTTATATATAAAAATTTATTGCCCATCTTTAAATGATCAAGCTTCTTCTATTGTCCTTTTCACTCAATGATGAAGTCCTTTTTCTCAAAATAGTCCAGCCTTTTTATTTTTATTTATGTTATTTTATTATTAATATTATTACTTTATTTTTTATTATTTAATTGCAATTATTATTTTTTTAAATATCATATATAGAGTTAATGAATTTATATTTTGATTGTATTTTAAAATAGAAATTTGTAAAATTTAGTTTGTGCTGAAGACGAACCAAGATACGGTGTGAAACGTTCACAGTGCATTAAATGAGCATGTGCAAACCCTTAGTACTGGCTTTGATATATCTAATTAGATTAAGGTTCAGTAGGAAAGAAACTATCTCCATTTTAAAATATATATATATATATATATATATATATATATATATATATATATATATATATATATATATATATATATATATATATATATATATATATATATATATATATATATATATATATATATATAATATCTGACATGCGATATAAGTGAACTGTTTCTTTTCTTGAGAGGTCATTTTGTTTTTAATTATTATTAATGAATAATTATGTTGACGTTAAGCGTGTTAATGAATCGACTTTGCTGAAACGAAATTCAGCAATTATTTTATAAAGTATATTTCATTTTGCAAGAATTTAGAAATTGTTGACATTGCGTAGATATATAAAGAACATATTCTCCTCACACCTGCAATTAACGCTAAAGAAATTCCCGACTATACGATATGATATATTATATATATATATATATATATATATATATATATATATATATATATATATATATATATATATATATATATATATATATATAATATATATATATATATATATATATATATAATATATATATATATCAAATTGCTCAGTATATTACAGACTAAAACACATGTTCAAACTTATCTTTGACGTTTTCCGAACAATTTCGACAACTTTCATTATTTTATCTTTTGTGAACGTTTGACTAAGTTGTCCTTTATTAATGTCTTTTCAATGCCCGTAAAATGGCGAATTTTGAAATTAGAAGCAACTTTAAATTCCTAACCAAACTTGACTGAAAATCTGTTGTGATTATTAAAGCTTTACGAGTACATCAGGTATACGGGGACTATCCAACTATCCACCATGTAAAGCAGTGGTTTATAATCGGATTAAACATTTTAAGAAAGGCAGAGAAACTCGAAGATGATCCATGAGAAGGGAGATTCTTCACTGCAAAACATCAAAGAAACATCAAGCGTATGCAGAATCTAATTGAAGAAGATCGCCGAATCACTATTGAAGAAGCTGGTAATCAAGTTAGAATCTCTCATGGTTCAGCATTTGCGATTCTTACTGAGGATCTTGGTTAGGCAAGCTTACAGATCTCTGAGTCCCAAAAGCGTTGCACGAAGACCAACTGACTCAAAGGGCTGACCTTTCTTTAGCGATTTTAACCAATATTGAAGCAAATGAAGACAATTTTTTCGAGCGCTGTGTCACTAGGATCTGTCAGTTTGACCCAGAGAACAAAATTCAATCAAAAGAGTAGCATCCGAAAGGAACATCTGGACCTATGAAATTCATAGCAGAGAGGTCTGTTATTATGTCGTTTGTCTGAGAACTTTTTGACTATTCCTTTATATATATATATATATATATATATATATATATATATATATATATATATATATATATATATATATATATATATATATATATATATATATATATATATTATATATATATATATATATATATATATATATATATATATTCTTTAAAAATAAAAATTAAAGCAGCTAAAAAAGATGGAACAAATATCAAAAAGACATAACAAAGAAAATTAAATCTATTTGTTCCGTCTTTTTAACTGTTTTAATTTTTTTTTTTTTATTAAAGTGGTTTGAAATAATTGAATATATTGCGGATTAAGAGCAGTTTTAGTGTTTTCTATATATATATATATATATATATATATATATATATATATATATATATATATATATATATATATATATATATATATATATATATATATATATATATATATATATATATATATATATATATATATATATATATATATATATATATTATATATATATATATATATATATAATATATATATATATATATATATATATTATATATATATATATATATATATATATGTTGATATGTTGTGATATGTATATTAAACTTCAAATTGAGATGTAACGACTTTAGGGAAGTTGAAGCTCCCTCGTCGTCAAGACAGAAGATCGATTTATAAACATGAAATAAATAT